>CAUYON010136593.1:0-13278 GCA_963573935.1 Arctocebus calabarensis | reverse complement strand
AATAATTGCCCTACTATTTTCCAGAATTTGGTTTTCCTGGTAAGAGGCACAATGCACCATAATTCTTATCTCTCCACTTACCCACTCTCAGAAGACTCTAGAATGTCTTCTCTTTCTCTGGTATATTGAAATTGTGACATACGTGGACACCCAGCTCAGCCTCATTCTTCAGTGTTCCCATTTAACACTTATACAGATGTTTTGATTCCGGCTCCTGTCTTGTTTCAGTAAAATAATATTTAAGATTTTCTCTGGATAGTGGTGTGTTCATCCTTTAAAATGCCAATTAGAAGAATTAAAACTACCTAGACTAATTCTCCTCATCGTTCAATTTTCTTTCTTCCAGTTGCCCATGAGTGCTCTGTGGGATGCATCGTGTCCTTGGATAATGTCTACTACAACTGTGGGTTTGCAACTAATTAGAACACGTAGCAGTTAACTAGAACTGCATAACAAATAACTACACAACTCAGGGATATTGAACAATAAACATTTCTTGTGCATCAGAGGTTGGCTACCAGCTATGCTGTCATCGGGCCTTGGCATGGGCAGCTCCATGTGTCCAATCTCTCATCCTACACAGTACATTGATGGATCCCATATGTCTTCCCAGGAATGACAAAAACTCCAGGTCAGCAGGCCAAATGGAACCTTCCCAGCAGCTCATGTTTTGGCTGACATCCCATTGACCAAAGCCAGACACATGCTGAGCTTGGGGTTGGAGAATTACACCCACACGCTGAGTAGGAGGGTAGTGCAAAGGTGCATGGCTAAGGATGTGGATACACAGAAGGGTGAAGAATCAGACCATTAATTTCTTCATAGTCTGAGGAGTGTGGATGCCCTCTGTAACATCACCAGCTGTCAACACCAGCGTCACATGTTGAAAGGATGCCAAAGGAAATATTCTCTAGGGCAACATTGCATATATACAGGCTGAGAGCATGTGTCATGGCCCTGCTGGGTGGTTCTCCACTTCTGCTCGACTTCTTGCTGTACCTGGTGCTGCCAGCAAGTGCTCAGGTCAGGTTGGTCATGGAGGCTCCGGACGCTGGAACATGGAAGCTCGCGCGCACTGAGCATGAGCACGGTGACCTAGTCTCCCAGCTCAGAACACAGAACGTAAGCAAACACTATCCTTCGCCTCTAGCAAAGTCTGTAGTCAACGCGAGTCTTCTAGGGTAGCGGACCCTATTCGAAGAACCTGACCCTGCTGAACTTCCCTTATGGGCAGTGACCTGGACAAACTTGGCCCGCAGCAGCCTGTGGCCGCTCAGGAGGGCAGGGACCCGCAGGAGAGGCCGGACCGCTGCCCACCGGCCTGGACCCCAACTCCCGCCCCGCCGACCCACCGTGTCCGCCATGTCTACCCCCGGCTCCCCACTCCTCTGCTCCAGGCCCCCAGGAGGTCTTGCCACAGGGACTGTGGGACTTCCTCAAGGTGCTACGTAATGGCACCTCGAAGGTGGCATCCGCTCCGACAGGCCCGGTATTCCATTCTGGGGGTACTTCCCACTGTGTGCTGGGATTCCTGCCCCAACAAGAAGACCGTGCGGTCTATTCATCATTTCGGGACGGCGGGCGGCCTGGGGACTGTGAGGATCCCCCCTCCTGACAGAAAATGGACTCGTCCTGCAGGACCAGAGCAGGGGATCAGCTGGGCCCTGTAGGCACCCTCATCCGATGCCCCAGAACCAAATGCAAAAGAGACTGTCCGGAGTGCCCCCAAAGACAAGATGGAAAACACAGTGGGGAGAGAAGACCAAATATCTGCTGATGGCCAGGAAAATAAAAGAAGGTGCCGTGACAGCAGTGGGACTGGACAGTCAGCCCTTGAGCCCCTGCTGGCTGCAGGTGCCCCGGCTTCTTTGGTGCCTAAGCCTGAGTCTCTGAAGAGAGGTCGCAATTCCCAGAGCGCAGAGGAGCCCTTGAGTAAGAGAACGTGCCCCTCTTCTGTCAGCTCCTTGGCCAGCACGTACACATGTGGTATCCCTGTGCCCAGCCGCAATGCCATTACCAGTTCCTACAGCTCTACCCGAGGCTTCTCACAGCTCCAGAAGAGAAGGGCCCCCAGTTCCTCACCCTCCTCATCCCGCTCCCAGACACAACAGAGGCCAGCAAAGAAAATGAGAGGAGAGGAGCCGTGTCATCATTCCGGTTCCTCAAGTTCACCGGTCACAGACAAGGAGTCCCAGGGAGAGAAGGCTGCAGACTCGACCACGCGGAAGACACAAAACTCCTGGAGTTCCCCATCTACGCCTCGCAGCTCTGGGCCGCGAAAACGGAAGTTTCCGCTACTGCTGTCTTCTAGGCCAGGGGAACCCCTGACTTTGCCCCCAGCTCCCCAGCTTGGCTATTCAGTCACTGCTGAAGACCTGGACTTAGAGAAGAAAGCTTCATTCGACTGGGTTAACAAGCTTTTGGCGGACACGACTGACGCTGCCTCCACCTCCCTCCCTGAGACCCCAGCCCCCATGCAGCCTTCATTTACTTTTTTCCCATCTCCTGCGGAGACTGCATCGTCCTTGGCCTCCCTCCCAGCCCCAAGCACTAACCCACTGTTGGAGAGCTGGAATAAAATG
This sequence comes from Arctocebus calabarensis, assembly GCA_963573935.1. Lineage (NCBI taxonomy): Eukaryota > Metazoa > Chordata > Mammalia > Primates > Lorisidae > Arctocebus > Arctocebus calabarensis. The sequence goes on along the minus strand of CAUYON010136593.1, from coordinate 10,696 downwards.
CAGAATCCTCCAGGCCTCCCATCCTTCCCAGAATCTGTTAGATTGGCAACCACCCAGGTCCATTCACCTCTGAAGACGTTCAGCCTTCTGGCCTGTCTTGGCTCTTCACAGTCAGGGCCCCTTCCAGCCACCACCATAGACTCAACTTCCACAGTCATGTTCATGGAGCTGGTCCCTGCTTCTTCCACAATACCAGTCACTGAATTAAGGTCAACTCCAGACTTTCCTGAAAAGACATCTGTCCAATCCCAAGCCCTGTCTGCCCCATCCCACACCCCAAAACAAGGATTTCAGTTTGGAATGCTGACCACCCCACCTTCTAACCCTCCATTTTCTGTGGTTCCTGCTGTGCCTTCCTCATCTCCTCCATTCATGCCCCTTTTTATGGCCCCATCTAGCAGCCAGAAGAAAGATCCCCCGCTATCCGGGCATTCATTCTTTAGCACAACACACAGTAGCTTCACCCTCCCAACAACCACCGTCACCTCGGCCCTGACCTTCCAGCCTGTCTTTAGCAACAGGGAGCTGCCTCCATCTGTGCCCTTGTCAGCTCCCTCCTTCAAGCACACAACTATTCAGGCCAGTGCTACAGTCACAACTGCCCCTCTCCTCACTGGCCTGGCCACTGCCACCTCAGTAGTGGCATCCATCAGCACACCCAGTACTTCTGCAGACTCTGCTTTGAAGCCTGCTTTTGACCATGGCCTGAGCAGTGTGAGCAGCGTGAGGAGTGCCTCCCCTTATACTGCACAGCCCTTTCTCTTTGGAACACCACCTGCCTCCAGTGCCAGCTTTACCCCAGCCAAGAGCTCCACCTTCCAGGTTGGCAAGTGTACTTACAAGCGTTTATCAACCATAGTCACCACCGCTGGATTCAGCCAGTCCCCTCCCAGTGCTGTTCAGACAACCAGCAGCAGCAGCTCTGGCACCTTCCATGGTTTTGGTGGCACCCTGATGACCTCATCCCCAGCCCCCACCAGCCAGCCAGTGCCGACGTTTAGTGACACAATGACCCCAGCGTTCAACATTCCCTCTGGCTCAAGTAACAAATCTCATCTCCCATCATTTCTGGGAGCCAGTCCCCAGCCTGCATTTGGGGCCACTGATGGGCAGCCACAGGGCATTAGCAAGGTAGCCCTTGCCCCAAGCTGTGGCAGCTCTTTCACATTTGGAAACCCTGCAGCCCCAGCTCCACCTGCAAATCCAGCACCAACCCCAGCTCAGCCAGCCTTTGGCAGTGCAGCACATTCAGCTTTTGGAGGTTTGGTAACCATAGCCTCTGCCTTCACCACACCTGCCAGCACTCAGCCAGCCTTTGCTAGCACCATGGCTGTTTTCTCCTTTGGTGAAGCCACCACCCCCAGCATTGGGGCTACAACCCAAACCAGCAGCAGTTGGCTCAGTAGTTCAGTGTTTGGCCCCTTCTCATTTGGGGTGTCAGCAGCCCCACTTGGCAGTGGTGATACTGGGATTAATGTGGAAACCCCAAGCATCAGCTTTGGTTCAGCCATCACCTCTGGCTTTGGACCTACAACTCCTACCACCAGCAGTGGAACCAGTGTCTCAGTGTTTGGCCCCTTCGTGATGGGGGCATCAGAAGTCTCTGCTGGGAGAGCTGGCTTTGGGATCAATGTGTCTACCCCAGGTTCCAGCTCTACATCTGGAGCATTTTGCTTTGGAGCAGGAAAGAATAGAACCACCGGCACTACCACCGTCTTTGAGGGGAGCTTAAGTCAGAGCGTCCTGGGCACACCCAGCCAGATAAGCCAGGTCTTCAGTGTGGCCAGCACTCCTGACAATAAACCTGTGTTTGGAGCCACCTCCAGTGCCACCTTCCATCAGAACACCACCACCACTGGAGTGGGCACATCAGGCAGCAGCGTCTCCTTTGGAGTGTCCTCAACACCCACCCAAGGCTTTGTTGGAGTTGGGCCCATCAGATTGCTGGCTCCTTCTTTTTCCATTGGTGTGGGATCCAAGACCCCTGGGGTTCGGCAGCGGCTGCAGACCCGAAGGCAGCTCACCCGCAAAAAGTAGCCTTTGTCCCTTGACCTAGTCCCCCAATCCCTTTCCCACATATGGATCTTGGCACCTGCTAGGAACAGCCTTTCACCCTTTGCATTCCACCAAACAAATATGCCTCAATTCTTGGGCATCAGCCACCAGCAGAGTAGTGGCATCCCTGGTACCCTTTGTCTTCTCCTAAGGGAAGCACCTGCCTTGGGGGAAGGGAAGGCTGGTTACAGCAGGGCAGAGCCACGGACCTTTACTTGGACAATCCCACTGGTGAGGCTGCAGAACATTCTGTACACTCACTTCACTCACTTCCCTGACTCTTGCTTAATGTGTAACCTTACTCAGGTGGCCTCCCTGCCCACCTTTACCCTGATAGCCATCTTTTCTGGCAGCTATAAGGTGCAGCCCACTTGGATGTCTGTGCATTTGATAGGATTGGGGAAAACTTATTATCCCTAAAACATTTCCTTACTTGGCTTGGCTATCAGAAGTGGCTCTCTTCCTTGAGTTCCCTTAGGGAACTCTTTCTCCATTTCTTGCTACTTTGTCCCTTGTAGGATTTAATCCTTTAAAGTGATCTTGAATTCAGCTTTACCTTGGAGACCACAGTGTGTGCTGGCTTTGCTGTTTTCCTCTTGCCAATTCTGAGTCAATGTCTCATCTCCAGTTCTCTCTGCCAGTTTTGCCCCTAAAAGCTTGGTGGCTCCAGACCATTAGCATGACAGAGCCAGGGGTGAGCTACTTCCCTCCATGAGGGCAAAGCTCTGAGAGCAGGCAGGACACCTACCCCTGCTGTCGGCTTTCTCCTACCCCACCTCCCTCATTGGGCCCTTGTCTGCCTCTCCAAGATTATATGTGGGTGGCCTTGTCTTGTGTTATTTGTCTAATGCTCATGCCCATGACTGTTTGAGGAGGAATTGAATTGTATGAGTGGTGGCATGTTGGGAGTGCTGGGCTTCACTGCTTCAAATTTTCTGGGGTCTATCTAACTGAATGTGGAAAGTAGAATCACTGCATGGCTACACGCGCCGACCCTGAATTTCAAACGGTGTTTTGCCTTTAAGGGCTGGCAGCCCTGCAGGGTGGGGGTGGGGAGGAGGGATCATATATTTTCCACTTGTCTGACCTCACTGGAGGTTACATCACCCTTAGTCTAAGTTAGAAAACCTACAGTAATGAGCCATATTTTTAAGTTGTTTCTTAGTTATTTTCCCTGAAAGAGTCCTTTCCAGTCTTTCCCCTTTTCCTACTTTATTCCACAACCACATGCTCAGGCCTAAGAGCCCCCCTGTCATGTCCATCCTCTTTGGGAGAGGTGTGAATGTTTGTGTGTAAATTACAAGAAAAAATGTTTAAACATGTGTTAGTAAAATAGACATTAGTTTTTCTGTTTAAGCTAAGTTGCCTTCTAAATTCTGTCAAGCTTGGTTCACTGAGGTGGTTAAGTATAAACACTATTGACTAGAAAGTAGCTATATTTTAAGTTGTGCCTTCTGGATGCATTCTATACAACATAATTCTTATTTTATGAATAATGTGATGTAGATGTAACTGGTTCCCTCCCCCTTAATGACTGAGGTTGAACGTTTTGTGACTGGGACTGCTTCTCTGCACCCCCAGAACAGCTCTGAAATTGGAGGTAGAGCTGAGGAAGCAGCCTGAACCTCAAGTCCTAAGTGCTGTCAGATTGGAGGGGTGGGGGTAGGCTGGGTGTGGACATCGGCATCTCCCTGAACCTCAGGTGATGGAGATCCCCTCTTAGTTTCAGTACTCTGAGTAAATTTACCTCAGTCTGCAGGCAGGACAGTGGCACAGAAGTGCCCGGAAAGGGGTCCTCTGCATGGTGTGAATGTGAGTGTGAACCTGAATGCACAATGGAGGCTCAGACTTTCAATGACAAGTAAACACTAAATGCTTGTTGAATCTCCTTGAAATTTTTTAAATGAATGTAACATTTTTTCCTGCTTATGTCATAAAAAATAAGAAAAACCTGTGATTGAAAAAAGAAAAAAGATAAACAAATACCCACTAGAAGTTCAGGGGATCCCAGGGCCACCCTCACTTCAGACCAGCTGGCTATAAATTTGGGGGTTCTCACAACAACTTTTTTGGTTGATAATTCTCACAGAACTCCAGGAAGTTTTATATTTGTGAGCATAGTTTCTTAAAGTGAAAGGATACACATTAGAACCATGGAAGGAAGAGACACTTAGACAGAATCTGGAACAGGTCCAGATGTGGAGTCCCATGTCCTGGGAACACGTTCCCCTCCTAGTATCAACAAGGTGAGGCAGTACACACAGAGTCCCACCAACCAAGGAAGCTCAGCCAAGCCTCAGGTGTTCAGGCTTTTTCGTGAACTTGATGATCACATAGTGATTGTGTCACTGACCATTAGCCTGCAGCCTCTCTGGAGGTCAGAAGTCATACAGCATGTCCCAAAAGCCCCCAACATACATCACTTTCTTAGACTATCTGATGGCTTGAGCAGATAACGATGCTCTGATGAGGCAGGACACTCCAGGGACCCTGAGATTCCCTCCCAGTAGCTGAAGCCAGAGACCAGACATCTCTCCAGAATTCTTTGCCCCACACTGCCCCACCTATATTGGGGAAGACTTGTTCACCATGAGCTTGCTTGACCTGTGTAGCTGCCCTGACGCTATCCATAAATACTCTGGTTTTCCTCTCCTTCTGGGCACGTAGTAGGTTTGTGCTTCCTTCCTTAAGCCCTTTCAAGACAGCTAATGACTTGCCTTAGTAGAGGAAATGTAAGAGGAAGTGATGAGAAGGCAGAAACTTCAGAGTCAACATAGGTTTACTACGTTCCCTACCCTGATCTCAGGAGCTTGTGGAAACATATTGGGATGAAGGACCCATGAGCCTGGGTCCCTGAGAAACTAGGAATAAGTACCCCTCACCAACCCTTGATACACTGCCCACATCAGTGAGTGATAACCCTTTGTTGTGTCAACCCACTAAGATTTGGGGATTTTTATGGTAACACAGCATATCCCAGTACCCAGATATTACACTGTGGTGGATCTTGAGCAAGTTATTTAGCTTCCCTCTGCCTCAGGTTTCTTCTTGTAAAATAGTACCTGCCTTTTGAACCTATGTCAAGAATAAATGTTATACATTGTATTAGTTTGCTAGAGATGTTATAACAAAGGACAAAGAACTAGTGGCTTAAACAATTATTTTCCTAGAGTTCTGGAGGCTGGAAGTTCAAGATCATGACAGTAGGGTTGGCTTCCTCTGAGGCCCTCTCCCTGCCTTGTACATGGCTGTCTCCTCTTCCCTCTTCACATAATCCTTCCTTTGTGTGTGTCTGTGTATTCACGTCCTAATCTCCACCATGTATAAGGACAACAGTCATGTTGGATTAGAGTTCACCTGAATGACCTCATTTTAACTTCAATACCTCCTTAAAGGTCCTCTCTCTATGTACAGTCACATTCTGACATCCTGAGGGTTAGCACATCAATATATGCTGTTCAGGGGGACACGATTCAACCCATATTACACATGGAAATAAGTTACAGTAGAGCAGTACATGGCACAAACGTTCAACTTGGTTAGTAATTATTGTGGTTGATACCCTAATCTTTTGTAGATACTGTTGTGAAAATATGGCCAAGACTTAGTTTTACCTGAAGAAAGTTGCTAAACACTATGATGTTATCCCAAGTTAATAATTAACAAATAGTCATGGATGCTTAGGCACAAAACATTTTAAAAATACAAATAAGCCACTCTGAAAATGCTGTATGTCATACTAGCTGAAATATGATATTCTGTAAAAAGTAGAACTAGAGACAGTGTAAAGATTAGTAGTTGCCAGGGGATGTGTGGAAGGTTGCAAAGAATAAGCAAAGCAGAAAGGATATTTAGAGCAGTGAAATTACTCTGTATGATATTAAAATGGTGGATACACGACATGTGTCCAAACTCATAGAATGTACAACATCAAGTTGTTGCCTTACTGTAAACTATGACTTTGGGTAATAATGGCATATCAATGTACATTCCTCGATTTTTTGAGATGTACCTTTCCAGTAGGGGATGTTGGTAGTGTGGAGGCTGTGAGTGAGTGGGGACAGGTGCCAGATGAAACTCCCTGTACTTTCTGCTCAATTTTGCTGAGTACCTGACTTTGCCTAGGAAATAGTCCATTAAAATTTTTAAAATACAAAACATGCCAAAGAGTTACTAATAATTGTGAGGAGAGGGACATAGTGTGAAAATTGTCTTAGATATTGTGATGATGTTTCAGGGTCTTTGTGCATGTATTTTTGTGTGTGCTCTGTGTAAATCTGAAATTGAGAAAAATATATAAATTAACAAAAGTAAAGGATGATTGGCTCTTGGCTCTTCTGGGAAGCAATTATCAAAGACATAGGTGTGTGGTTCCCATCCTGTACTTCTGCCTGATGCTCAGGAAAGGTTGGTGAAACTTCAGTGCTTGTTAGTACTCTCTACCAGGTAACATTTCTAAGAGACGCACCATGCAGGGAGGGCCTGTCCCCTTGGAAGGAACCACAGCACCTTGACTAGTAACTCCTGGCTGGATCAAGAACTCCAAAGACAATGGTGCCTTTGAGGAACAAAGACTTATGTAAGCGCCTATGTATGTGTGAACAGGTGTTCAGGTGACCATGAGAAGGGTCATTGGAGGAAGCTAACATCAAACCAGAGACCACAGGGCACCCTGAGGCCTTTTGAGCCAGGATAGAAGGGCCTTTCCTCATTCAACTAATTACACTACTTTTCTAAAACATCACTGTGCTTTAGGATTCCACTGGGGAATCTCGTGTCATAGTCAAGCTTCAATACTTAAAGCTCTGTGACCTTGGATATTGTTCAGTCTTTTACTCATACTTTCCATGTGTACAAAACGGAAGCAACAGCATCTGTCCTTCAGGATCCTTTTCAGGATTGCCTGGAATAACATGAGTGCTTAGCTGATGAATGGATTCAGGAGTATCTTTAAGCAGTGACCAACCATAGATGGAATTGAAGGAATTTCTGGATGGTAATGTGATGAGGGTAAAGGGGACAAAAAAAGGTAGGATGGACAAGACTTCCATGCAGAGAACAGGGCCTTTTAGACCTCCTGATTCTGTTTAAAAATACTTGTACATGTTTCAAATAGCACAAGACAAATATAGAAATATTCCCAAGGGTGAAAAATAGGCTCTTCAGGTGCCAAATAAAGAAAGAATTGAAAGAGCTATGGTGATCCTCTGGTGTGGCAGGGTTGGGGAGTGCAATCCTGGGAGAGCCCCCAAAGGCTAAGACCATTCAGAGATGGAAGAGGAAACCTTGAGCCTAGGAAGATTTAGTAACTAGATAGTCTTTCATTATCTACAGTGAATCTTTAAAAAGCTATGGTGCCCAACTCCCCATAAGGCCTTTGCCATCCCTAAGTAATCTGAGCAGCTGCTGATTTCTATGTTTTCCCCCAGCAAACCTCAACCCAGATTTACTTTGATTAACACTAGAATAGGATGCAAAACTCCTCTTGTTCCTCCTTCAATTTCAGATTCATATGTAATAACCATTCAAATGCGAGAATCTGTATACCTAGGGTCACTCATACCAACATGGTTGAGAATGGTGAAAAACGGGAAACACCAAAATGTCCGCTAATAGGAAACTGCATAAATGCATCCTAGTATACTAGTTATTAAGGTATTGCCTGTCAGATCCAAATTCACCCTTCATTGCCTGCTTTGTGACAATGATCTGAACCTTTTAAGTAGTTTTCCTTTGCCAGTAGCAGCAATGTCAAGCCCTGAAAACAAAAGGTGCTATTCTCCTCCTACTTTAGGGGTGGCTTGCTCACCAAGCTCCTGGAAAGTTCACTGCTTACTCCAGTGCCGGGCCCCACGTGGTTTTTCATTCTGCTGCCTGGTACGCTTCTGCTCTTTCCACCTCTCAATCCCAGAAGCAATATGATAGCCATGAAACCCAGAATGCATGGGCCTGTGTTCCAAGGAATCTCTGTTCCCCTTTAGTGATCAGGCTAGCCTTTTCTTTTTTTTCTTTCCTTTTTCTTGTTTTTTTTTTTTTTTGCAGTTTTTGGCCGGAGCAGGGTTTGAACTCACCACCTCCCGCATATGGGGACAGTGCCCTACTCCTTTGAGCCACAGGCGCCACCCAGGCTAGCCTTTACGAATCACATGCCAGGATCTCAGGCTGAATATCTGAATGTCCAGGTTGCCAGATAAAGGTAAACTGCTTCAGCCACTAATGACAATCAGGATTCATCAGATGATACTGACAGATCCAACTGCTGACTTTATATTTTTACTTTAGCTCTGATTTTACTGTGTTTCAGGCATCTCCTAGGAATCTTGTAAAAGGTACATTCTGATTCAGTAGCTCTGAGGTGGGGCTGAAATTCTGCCTTTCTAGAAAGTTCTGAGATGATGTGGAAGCTGCTGGTCCAAATACTAACCTTAGAGAAGTGAGGTGTTAGCTTAGTTTTGAGCCCATTTCCGTAATATAATCTTTTCTTTTCTTTCTTTTTCTTTCTTTCTTTCTTTTTTTTTTTTTTTAACAGAATGTGCTGCTAAAAGCCACCACCTGAGTGCAGAATTCCATTAGGAACAGAGAATGCCAACTTTGCTTCTTTAGTATCCATAAATATGAGGAAAGAAATCAGAAGGCCCTGGATTAACAAGAATTCCCAGCTGATGATGACCTTTGCCACTAAGTACACTAAAACAAGAGAAAATTATTTTCAACATAATATACCTGGCCTCTCTCCCCTCAACCCACACATGGTCTTCTGAAACACAGATCAGCAGTAGTTGCAGTGTATCTGTGAATATGCTCCCATCAATTTGGTTTTTGTCATGGTATGATCCAGTTTGTTTCTCTGTAAAAGGCAGAGGAGTCAGGAAATATTGTTCCATTGGTGTCATATTGCCATGAGGTGCAAATGACCAGAATCACTGTTCCTCTGACACAGAATTTGCGTTATCTCATCCCAAAGCCTATACTCACAATTGATAATACTAATAATTAAAATGTTGACACTTATATACAAAGCCTTTGTATTTCTATTTTATATTGATCCTTAGAAAACAATGAGTAGGCAGGGAGAGGCTGGAAGATGGCAGCGGAGATGGTCCCATAGCCCATCTCTCCCCGGTGTGAACTATTGGAGTGGATGGGCAGCTGGAGATGCACAGCAATTGGGTGGATTGTTGTGTTTGAAATATAGTTCATAACCGCGGAAACTGTTGTAAACTGGTTCCCCCTGCTTGGCGGAGGGGCAGCCGGCCCCTCCCACAGGGAGGACAGCAGGTCACAACTCACAAGACCTAATTAGAGAAAATTCCACCGAAGCGTGGATCTCAGAGTTTGACGACCAGAAAAGGAATGCTGCTAGGATCCATGGAGACCTGGGCAGCCCTTGTGTGAGCCGAAAGGACCAGACTCTGCTGGACAGACATGTTGGAATGTCCAAAATGGGGAGCGCTTTTCCCCAGAACATTGAGAGTAGGTGACTTGTCAGCACTATACTAGGCGGGGACCCTGGTGAAGCCTGACTGAGCAGGGGGCACGGGATTCTGGGGTGCAGAAAAGACACTTTGAGCTGTGGAAGTTGGCAAAGAGGGTCCCCGAGCACTTCAGCTGGAGAAAAAGAGGCAGTTCAAAGTGGCAGCAACAGCCCCACGGGAGCTCCCTCCCCTCTAGCCACCACTGCTGTTGCGAGCCGTGGCAACAGCAACTGCCACCACGAGTCACAGCGCCACCACCGCTGCCACAAATCCCTCCCCCACACCCGCCCCGAGCCCCTCTCCCACAGTCGCCATGAGCCCCACTCCTGTGGCCACGGCGAGCTCCCCTCTCACAGCCAATTGCTGTTGCTGGACTGTGAGAGAGTGGGAGGGCAGAGCGGAGAGTTTTGGGATGACTTGTGCACCAAAGTTGAGGTCAAGAGTTGGGGTCAGATGTGAGTGTTGTTTGGAGCTGAGCACCCCAAATAAAGCACCTTTTCCAACGCAAACCAGTGGAGAAGCTCCAAAAATGGTGACTGGCAAGATAGTGTGGTTTCCATAGTAGCATTATAATCAGTGAATCACATATAAGCCTGAGAACCACTCACCACTTTGTGGTGTCCACAAAGTATATTGCATTATAAATTAATTCGACTTAAGTTGACATCAACAGCATACATAAGGACCTTTATTTCTATATATATATAAGAATAATATTTTTGAGGTTGGTTCTTTTTTTGAATATCCTTTTCTTGGAGGCTCCATCAATAATTCATTATTTCACTTTCTTTTCTTAGGCTATTTTTATTACCTTCTATTCTCAATTGTACATTTCCTCTTCCTCTCCCATGTTAATTTCATTGTTCTCGCTCCCCTTCCTCTTCTTCCCTTCTTATAGCTTCTAAGAGTGCTTGTATCATATTTGTTAGAGGCTTTTCTTCTTCTCTTTTCTCAAGTATTTTACAAGAATCATTTTTATTGTAGAATTCTTTTTTTTTCTTCTTAGCTGTTGTTCTTTGACTGTTTGTTTGTTATGTTTTGTTTGTATGTTGATGTTTCTGACTGTGGGTGCATCTGTGGGCTTATGTGTCTGGTAGCCCTTTTACGAGTGTATTAGCCCATTTGCTCTCAATGTGATTGGTGTTGTAAATGTTTTCCTTGCCACC
>CAUYON010136591.1:0-22078 GCA_963573935.1 Arctocebus calabarensis | reverse complement strand
TCAAGCCCGGCCTTGGCTGAACTGCAAAACAAAAAAATAGCCGGGCGCTGTGGCGGGCGCCTGTAGTCCCAGCTACTAGGGAGGCTGAAGCAAGAGAATCGCTTAAGCCCAAGAGCTGGAGGTTGCTGTGAGCAGTGTGATGCCACGGCACTCTACCCAGGGCGATAAAGTGAGACTCTGTCTCTACAAAAAAAAAAAAAGTATAGTATAGTATTTATTAAGTGAATGAACTACAAACTGATGCTAAGCACAGGCCTAAGTATTAATAAATCTTTAAGATCAGAAGTAAAATGTGTTTGGGTTTATAAGTAATTTTATTTGTGTAAGACCATAGTTACATGCTTATGAAATATAAACAACTGCTTCTGCATTAAGAAATGCCATAAATTACTTGCAATTTAGTAGGTATGACCAAAAACACAATGTGTAGAACAGCAGTTGTGACCCACAGAAACTGTACTAAAGGGCCGCGGCATTAGGAAGGTTAAGAGCCATTGGTGTAGACCATCTCTGCTTTTTAGTTTTCCCCACTCTCTTACCTTGAGAGGTGGTACCCTTCGCACCTGGGCCCTGTCCCCTCTATTGAGAAAGGGCTGTGGTGAGACCTGAAATGGCTGCTGGTACTGGCAATTCTCAATGACTCGTGGCCTCTTCTCCCAGCTCACTGGGGCCTCTTCCTGGGTGAGAGAAGATTTCCTCTTGAGGCTTTCAGGGTTCTGATCAACGAGAGTTGGTGGAGGTTCTTTCAAAGTAGTCTCCTGTGGACCAGCTTCTGCGATGGGCTTTACTAATGATTTTTCTACCCCGGGACTCTTGGGTTTGCTTGTGGATGTAATTAAAGATTCTTGGTTTTCATTTCTGTTATAACTAGAAGCTGTGGTGAGATAATTCTCTTTCTCGGATTCCTGTTCAGCAGAGGCAACTGGCTTCTGCTCCGATAGACCCTCATCTTTTTGGCACTTGATGGGAAGAACGCCGCTAAGCTCATGGGTATGGCTGGCTGTGGGAAGTGGGGGCTCTGTGGATTTGGAGAAATTTGGCTGCACCTTATCTCGGCTTTCGTTCTCTTCTTTACTGCCTGGTGATGGCACTGGCAATACTGCCTCTTTACATTCTGACTGGGAGACTACTGGGACTATTTTGACAGGAGAGGCCTCTGAAGGAAGCATGGATTTTGGTTGCTCAGCTGGAGATTTCTTTACTTTGGGATCGCTGGGCGACAATGTCAATTTCTTTGAATCTTCAAGGCTTAGGCCAGAACTAAGGACAAAACAAATATTCTATTTGAGAAATGGCTCATGTTATTGAAGGCTGATAAAGTAATAGAATATGGCACATAACAGGTGTTCTTCATGCATTATCTTACTGTTGTTATTAGCAATAAAGGTTCTGGAGCCAGAGTGCCTGGATTTAAATTCTAGCTCTGACAGCAACAGTCCACGTGATATTAAACAAGTGACTAGTCTTTTGTACCTTTTTCTTCAACTATACACTAGAGTTATTTACTACACAGTGTTGTATAGATGAGTAAGTTAATCCATGTCAAGTACTTACTTAGCCCATAATGGAAGCTCAACAGTGGTAGTAATTATTACTTCTGCTTATAAAGGGGCCACACTGTGTAAAGGTATGCATCACTTATTACCTATAAGGGAACTAAAAGGAAGCCCAATACCCATCCATTCTGGGACTGTGATCTGCTCTGCAATACCTGTGGAAAAGCTAGACCAAGAAATCTAAGGGGGCCTGAGGAGACAGTATGACACTGGTTATCTATGTGTTCTCCAGAGGCTGAGAATTATAGCTTGAGTTTTTGGGAAACCTATTTAAATTCCACTTGGTCTAGGTCTAAAATTCTCAGTGTCTCTGAGCTATCAAGGGTTATAGGCCACTTGGGACCTCTATAGTGTGGGCTGGCTAAAAGCTAGGCTAATCTGTAAAAGTCACTAGTGACTCATTCTTAATGCTTTAGAATACTGTATGACAGGCTAAATCAATGGAACCTCCTTTGGTGATGTCCTAGAATCAGTACTGTACCTCTAAGATAGAATGGCTGAAGGCAAAATTGGGCAGTAATTAAAAAGTCTTTTTATGAAAGCTATTAATAATAGTTGAAAACAGACCCAAGAGCTGTTGTAATGCTCTATCTGCCTAAAGTGGAGGAAATAAATAATTATAGAATTATTGCTACCTGTAACAATGGTCTAAAGATATATTTAGACATTATTTCTATAGCTCAATGCTAACATCAACAATATAGAAAAATCAGCTTATGAGATTCTTTTTTTTTTTTCATGTTAGCCGGGTAATGTGCCGATGTTGTAACAAGATTTGTGGGAGGCACATCTCACGTATGCGCATGAAGACCCAATCATCACGCTTATGAACTACAAAGGATCAGCTTAATGAGATTCTTATTAGGGATCTTTCCTAAATGACTGTGAAGGTAAATGATAACCACTACTTAGAAACAAAGGTAAGAGGCCCTTAGTTCTCAAGCTGTGATTATGGCATCTCTTTCAGGGCTGCCCCTTGGTATGCAGAAAGAGGAAGGAGACTACTAAGTACAAGTCTGGGTGTTCGATCCTATTTCAAATAAAACAACTCCATTATCATCTATTTAAATGTCCCTGTTATGGTTTCATTTGGACTTGTTAGGGAAAAAAATGATTTAGACTATGGCTTCCTTAAAGCAGGGTTTGTATCTTGATCCACAGCTGTGTACATGTCCTAGGGTGCCTTTTAAAGAGGAGACCCTGTTATCACATGTTGAATAATCCATATTATATGATTCCCAGGATTCCTTAGTTATCTGGAGAGTTACATATCCATATAATAACCATAAAAAATAGACAAAACTTCAGTATTCTTGTATCTTATAAAGTTACTAGAAGAAAGTTAATCTATTTTTTTTTTTTTTTAAAGAAACCACCCAACCCACAATAATATGTTATGGGTCTAGGATTATGAGTAATCCAATTCTGTGTACCTGTGATTCATAAGAAAGAAAACCTCTTTAAAGGAGAGTTGGTAAAATTAAAAAACAAAAACAAAAAAAAAAAACAAAGGAAATTGAGAACTAGATTTCCTATTAAGGTAATGAGATAAAGCAATCATATGACAAACACACAGGAATTAGCTTCTGTTTTATAGAGTCTGTCTTAACATTACCTCTGACCATAGTAGCTTTCAAAGAATTGTTCTTTCCATGGCTCCACTTTTTTCTCCTTCTCAATCTCTTGTCGAATTCTCACCTGCATCTCAGGTGTAAACTCACCTGTAATGTACCCAAAAAAGGATAATCAAGAGAAAAATGCTATTTGCAATGTTTAACTTTTTATAAATCATGAAAGACTCACAGAATACTATCATGTGTAAGTAACACAAATTTTCCAAAGCTCTTCAATGTAAAGGAGGACCTAAATGTCATTAGGTGAAACAAAAATACATTTGCACACCATGCCATGTAGCCATAGCTGAGACTAACAGTCTTTTCTATGGACTGTTCCTACAACACCTCTCTAGTGCTCCAAATAATCATATTCCACACAGATTTATTTCTACCTTTGAATTTCTATTTTCCACTGAAAAAAGAAAGTGATGTGCTTTCAGTAAATAATTCTACCAGCCATTTTATTAAAGTTCTGTTTCTCCAAGACAAGTTGTATTTTCCCTAACTGCATAATGAAAAGCTATGGCCCTGCTTGAAACCATTTGAGATTCCAATAGAAAGCTAGAGAGGTTTTATGAGTTGTCAGTTTTATATTTGTTGCAGAAATTGTACAAGTTTAGGGCCCTAGCAACAAAACACCAACATGCCAAAGTCTCAGCTGCTCTGGATATGTCATTATTTGCATATACTACCAACCACCTCAATCCTTCCCACTCCATCAGCAGAGAAGAGTAAATGTGCTTGGTAGGCCATCTTCAAACTTGTGGCTCAGGTAGGCTGCTCCCTTTTATACTCTAATACCCAGGACAGCAGGGAATAAGAGATAGAAAAGGTAGAATTTGAAGTTTAAGACCTCTTGGGGGGTGAGAAGAAGGAAAGGAAAAGTGTTAGAGGACCGTGGACATCACAGTTGTGGGCAAAGGATTAGAAAAAGGGGGAATCCTTCAGAATCCAACCCAGAACTTCTGCTGTTGGGTCTACTGTGCATCACAGAATAAAGAATAAATAGAAAGTACTGAATTCTATTCACTTATGTACAGTGTTCAAAGTTTTTGTTGCCTGCATATACAAAAAAAGAAAAAAAAAAAAGCAACATTGATGATCATGGTATCACTGTTGACAATACCTACCTACAAAAAAGTGGGGTTAGAAAAATAAATCCTTCATACCTATTTATACTTAAAGAAAGGTAATGCTAACTGGTATAATTATAAAATGCTTATATGATTTCAATTCTTTCAGGAAAAAAGGGGTCTCTGCCCAAGTAAATCTGTAAGAAAGAGAAAGGACCAAAGTAATCAGCAAGAGATTCCTTCTACACAGAATTTGCTCTAAAACAGTGGTTCTCAACCTTCCTAATGCTGTGAGCCTTTTCTACAGTTCCTGTGGTTCAACACCCACAGGTTAAGAACTGCTACTCTAAAAGAAGAGGATGGAGGCTTCATGCCTATAGTACAGTGATTATGGTGCCAGCCACACACACTGAACTTGGCGGGTTTGAATCCAGCCCAGGCCAGCTAAAACGACGACGACAACTGCGATAAAAAATAGCCTGGTGTTATGACGAGTGCTTGTAGTCCCAGCTACCTGGGAAGCTGAGGCAAGATAATCTCTTAAACCCAAGAGTTTGAGGTTGCTGTGATGCCATGGCACTCTACTACTCTACTGAGGGTGACATAGTGGGACTCTGTCTCAAAAAAAAAAAAAGAAGAGGATGGAAAAAGTCAACTGCTGTGATGAATAATATATTACATATTAGCTGTTTATTTAATTATCAGGGATGTGACAGAAAGTAAGCAATAAATGGCATTCCTAATTCTCTCCTTATAAATGCATTCATTTTAAATGCATTTATAAGAGACTAACAATCTTTTCTATGGACTTTTCCTACACCACCTCTCTAGTGCTCCAAATAATCATATTCCACACAGATTTATTTCTACCTTTGAATTTCTATTTTCCACTGAAAAAGAAAGTGATGTGCTTTCAGTAAATAATTCTACCACTTGTTTCAAGCTATTCTTTAGCATAACTATATGTGACTTTCCCAGTGTCATTTTATTTCCATGTATATGGAAAAACAGATATTATATATGAACTAAAAATAATACAACCAGTGGTTTTACTTATGGCTGCATAGAATTCACTTGGGAAAATGGGTGGAGTGGGGAGAGAAACCCAAACACTAAAGTTCAGGCACCAACCTAGACTAATTAAAACAAAATCACTGACTGATGCCCAGGCATCAGTATTTTTAAAACAACACAAGTGTTTTTTGAGCAGCTGCAGTCTAAAACTGCTAATACTGATAAATACTACATGCAGTGCTGACACAGTAACTTCTTTAGATTTTCTAACATGTTCTCAGTGAACTGTTAAATCAGCATTAGAAGCATGGTACACATGGTAGATGGGTGATTACCATCAGTAATTCTAAGTCAGAACAATTTTAAAAGTTCTGACTGCCAATTAACTGTATGCTTCAAATGGGTGAATTTTATAATATGTAAACTATATCTCAATGAAGTTGTTTATTTAAAGAATTTCTCACTGGTTCCTTTTACTGTTAGTTTTTTTGAGGTTGGGCAGTAATAAAGAAGTTACTTTATTGCTTGCTAAACTGGAATTCACAGTACCATAAAATAACTAATTCTATACCCTGCTTATTAGGGAACTTATTAAAATTTCGATAGCTAGGCAACCTAATCTAGAATTCAGTACTCTAGAATTATTGAGTCTAAATTTGGGGGTGTAGGGCCTAAAATCTGTATTTTTTTAGTTTCTCAGTTGAGTTTACATCATTAAAGAACCATTTTTGGACTCCATCTACAATCAACCTGGTTACATAAGTTCTAGATAAAACTCTAGCAATGTGTTTCACATAGGATAGATAATTCTACCCTTTAGAAACATCCTGTCTCTTTACCTTCCAAAATTGCTCAAATACCTGATGAGGTGTAGAGGTGCCAATAATCCTCACACAACGGCTTCCCTCGCACACTCATCCTGGGAGATATACGAGGGGAAAACACTTACCTTCCGAGAGTCTTTCCTTCCAGCCTTGGGCTGCTGAAGTGAAGAACTCATTGTTAAGAGCTGAGCCATTTAACTTCATCAAACCATCTGGACCAACCTGAGTCAAAGAATAAGCCAAGGAAAGCTTACAAGGAAAAAGGTATTGTGTGGTACTAGGTTTTCCTTTAATTTTAGAAAAGAATGTGAGTACATTTAATTTTACAGAAACAGGAGCATCTCATGCCATGCTGCTTATTTTGTACACCTCTACTTTTAATGTATTATCACTGTGTTCTAAAACATTCTTTTCCTTTTTACTTCTCTTATCTTCTTTCTCTCCTTTCAACTCTATTCCCTAATAATTAAAAAACTGCTCACAGAACTAGACATAAATATATATATTTTTCTTCCTAATAGCAATTTACCATTCATTTTATAAAAGTGGGAACAAGTTATATATACTGCTCTGCATCTTAATTTACTCACAGAATACACTGGAGAAGTCTCTTCAAGTCATCTGGCGTAGATAGTTGTAGCCCCTTTATAATGGCTGCGTATTTCTGCACTATATGAATGCACCACAATTAATTTACCAGTTCCCTAACAATAGCCATATTCTTTGTTTCAATGTTTTCCCATAATTGAAAAGGCTGTCAAAAAAGAATCCAGAAGAGGGTGGCGCCTGTGGCTCATTGAGTAGGGTCCCGGCCCCATATTCCAAAGGTGGCGGGTTCAAACCCGGCCTCTGCGAATTGAAAAAAAAAAAAAAAAAGAATCCTGAAGAGCTGGAATATACTAGTGCTGGGATTTCTAAGGGAATACAATATAATAAGAACTGTCATAGCTGGCCACATCCCTACAATGACCACCTCCTGAAGTTGACCTAATTTTCTTTGACCAGACATGTACCACACATACATCAGTACAGTAGGCCTAGTTCCTTATATTGATCATCTCTGTATGCTGACCAGTTTGTTACAGTTCGTTGGGTTGGTCAACTTACAAAGGTTCTATTGTATTTGAGAGCAAAGAATATTTGTATATACACCAGATATTGTCAGATTCCTCTCATGAAGGCTAAAACAAATGATATTTCTATAGAAATATACTTCCATATTCTTTTTTCTACCAACAAAAGTTGTTACCATACCATTTAATTTTTGCCAATCGATTGGGTTAAAATAGTAGAAATTTTATTGACTACTGGATTATTTGTGCATATTTTTATATGTTTATTGAATATTTAAGTTTGCTATCTTGTGAATTGTCATTTCATGTAATTTTCTCATTTTCTGAAAAAATGGATGGGAAAACTTAATAAAATCAGAAATCTCTCCAACATTAATACTTTTCTATTGGAAACCTGAGAGAGAATTTTCATGAAATGAATAAAATTATCTTAAAATTTATATGACAGGAGAAAGAAAAAAAAAAAAAGCTAGGCACGGTGGCTCACACCTATAATCCTAGCACTGTGGGAGGTCAAGGCAGGTTGAGAGCCTGAGTTCAAGAGTTGGAGATCAACCTGAGCAACAGTGAGACTCTGCCTCTACTAAAAACAGAAAAGCCAGGCGTTGTGGTAGGCACCTCTAGTCCCAGCTACTTAGGAGACTGAGGCAATGCCATAAGCGCTCTACCCAGGGCTACAGAGTGAGACTGTCTCAAAACAAAACGAAAAAAAAAGGGAGGTGCCTGTGGCTCAAGGAGTAGGGCACTGTCCCCATATACCAAAAGTGATGGGTTCAAACCTGGCCCTGTCCAAAAAAGGAAAGAAAAAAATATATTAAAAAAATAAGAAAAACTGAGAGGGGTAAATTGACTTTGAAAAAAAAAATTTTTTAAGAGACAAAAAGTCTCACTCTGTCACCCTCAGTATATTGCCGTGGCATCACAGCTCACAGCAACCTCCAAGTCCTGGGCTTAGGCGATTCTCTTGCTTCAGCCTCCCAAGTAGCTAGGACTACAGGCGCCCACCACAACGCCCAGCTATTTTTCTGTTGGCCGGGGCTGGGTTTGAACCTGCCACCCTCGGTATAGGGGGCTGGCGCCCCACCCATTGAGCCACAGTGCTGCCCCAACTCTGCAATTATTATACATAGCAAACAAAGTCACTGCAATCAAAAGTCCATTACTATTGGCATTAGAGTGAACAAAGGAATGAGTGGAGGAGTACCTATAAGCATACACTATACATATAGACACAGAACATATAACACAGATGGTATTCCAAACAGTGAGAAAATGATGATTACATAAATGATATGAGATAGTGGTGGAACAATTGACTATCCACCGGGTAGAAAAGTTGAGCCCTATATTCAGATAATATGCACTAGATGAATAAAAAACCCAAATGTAAATTTTAAGTAAAAAATAATTTTTTGAGGAAAATTGGAAACTATAGGGGCATCCTGGGGATTGAGGAACTCTTTTCAATCCATTTTATTTTCCAAACTTATCTGGGTCAATATTATTTCCCCCTATTTGACTCTATAGCAGAAATCAGTATGCTTTCAATAGAAGCTAGACTATAAATGCACATGGCCTGTGTTTCAGCTACTCAACTCGGCCAGTGTAAGCAAAAGTAGCTATGGATGTATGCAAACTAAAAGGTGTAGTTGTATGCCAATAAAATGTTACTTACAAAAAGAAGCATAGGCTGGAAACTGCCTGCAGGCTATAGTTTGCTGACTGATGACTAGCATTTTGTAGTAGGTAGAAAGATAAGAGGCCTCCCTATGAGAGCAGTTCATCCAACATCTATTCCAACATTCAAATAATGAGCAAGGTACTGCACTGCAAGTCAATCTGTTCTACTGTGCAATCCTCCAACCATTAAACTATTATTTTTAACTCCAAATCTGCTTTCTGGCCAAACAAAAAAATACTTCTCCTTCAAATATATTAGGTGAGGTATTCTAAATCAAACCTCTCCTGTCTTTTGGTCTAAATATTCTTCTAATGTTAACTGCTATATCCACCATTCAATGAAGTACAGGTTCTAACTTTTCATCCTGGTGACAATCAGAGTTCTTCACCCTTTTCTTTTCATCTGACAATGAAGCTGTATTTCATTGTCATATATGTAAGGGCAACAGTGCTCAGATTACTGTGTGCTCCAACTTTATTATTAAGTAAAAAAGACTAGCTATTAACACTATCCCACAGGACTGCACTCTATGGGAAGTTAAAGTAGATAATCTCTAAGGTCCTTTTAATTCTGAAATTACATGTAGTAATCCTGCAGACTAAGAAAGCTTGATAAGGGCCATTAGTCAAAAGACAGTTCTGAAGAGCTAGCTACTAGAGTTCCATAAATAGGCCCTCATCACTTAGGTCTGGTACTCTTGGTGCTAGTCTAATAACCCCAAGTCTTTTAAAGAAAAGATGAGAGCAATCCTTAATGAAGTTCTCTGAAAACTATGCTGAAACTTTGGTCTCCTAACTTCATGAAGAACCACGTATGCCCAAAGCTGCTAGTTCTCCAAGAAGAGCAAAGGTAGTCACTGGGAAGAACCAGTGTTACTTCTTTATCCCTATTACTGATTTATTTAGACTATTTGGATAAAGGACTGTGACCTGTTTTGACATGTTCTGGTTAATAGCACTATGAAATTGACATCAATGGTAGTCTAGGGGAAGAATGATTTTCAGAACTGAAAGATTTAGTTTTTAACTTTATAGTCAATTGATTTCTGTAGCTTACTCTCTGTATTCTTTTATTATACACTATGGAAAAAACCTCCCTGTCAAGGTTGTATAATGATTTTTTTTTTTTTTTTTTTTGAGACAGAGCCTCAAGCTGTCACCCTGGATAGAGTGCAGTGGTATCACAGCTCACAGCAACCTCCGATTCCTGGGCTCAAACAAGTCTCCTGCCTCCACCTCCCAAGTAGCTGGGACTACAGGCGCCCACCACAACACCCGGCCATTTTTTGGTTGCAGTCGTCATCATTGTTGTTTGGCGGGCTGGATTTGAACCCGCCAGCTCAGGTGTACGTGGCTGGTGCCTTAGCCCATTGAGCCACAGGCGCCAAGTCGTATAATGATTTTTAAAAGACAGAGTTGGGAGGACCTATCACATTATGTATAACATAGTGTTTAGAAAGAATAATGAATTTTTAAAAACTTTACAAGTACAGAAACCTTAAAAAATCATGGTTCTGTCTTCTTTTTATGAAGGAGGAAACAGAAGATCAGAAAGGGAAATAAGTTGCAGTCACTCTTTCTTTGATCAAAGCCTAAGTAAGTCTCAGACCTTTACCTTACCCCTGACCAAGCTAAATCTCTCTGATCACTGCCTTGATTCTTCCAAAACTTTAGTATTACTTCTTGCTACCCTCTTTTTTTTTTTTTTTTAAAGCAAGGTCTTTTTCTGTCACCCAGGGGTGTCATTATATCTAATTCCAACCTCTAACTCTGCCTCAAGTGATCTCTTGTCTCAGCCTCCCAAGTGGTAAGGATTACAGGTTTGAAACACCGCACCCAGCTAATTTTTCTATTTTTTTCATAGAGACAGGGTTTCACTCTTGCTCAGACTGGTAATCAAACTCCTGGCCTCAAGCAATCCTCTTGCTTTGGCTTCCCAAAATGCTAGGATTACAAGTGTGATCCACTGTGCCTGAACTAGTTTTTTATTTTTAAGTAAAACTTACAATGGTTGTTAAATTCTTTACTAAGAAAATAATGTTTCCTTTAGAGAAAATTAAAAAAGGATAAAAATAATAAACATTGTTAATTCCACAACTGTTATTCCATGTCGTATGTCCTTCCATATGTATGCCGTGCTTTTGGCTTATTCCTGACATTTCCCACTCCAGTGATACACTGGCAGGCATCCTCCTGACACCAGACAAGACAATTCTTCCTCCTGAACTGTATTCTATGAATGCCTACATCCTAATGGGCTAGTAGTCAAATTTATCACATAATCTTGACATTCTGGTAAGAGAGTGTTTTTTTCCCAAGTCTTACAAAGTCTGTCTATTAAAACACATCATATTTTTATTTCTTGCTTAGTACCATTAATACCACTTCTTTACAGATATACATAAAAAGCTACTTTAAAAAAAAATTTTTTTTTTGAGACAGAGCCTGAAGCTGTCACCCTGGATAGAGTGCTGTGGCATCACAGCTCACAGCAACCTCCAATTCCTGGGCTCGAGTGAGTCTCTTGCCTCCGTCTCCCAAGTAGCTGGGACTACAGGCATCCGCCACAACGCCCAGCCATTTTTTGGTTGCAGCCGTCATTGTTGTTTGGAGGGCCTGGGCTGGATTCGAACCTGCCAGCTCAGGTGTAAGTGGCTGGCGCCTTAGCCCGTTGAGCCACAGGCGCCAAGCCTACTTTAAAAATCTTAAGGAATTCTAAAGCAAGCCCCAGAGAGTCAGAAAATAGCTTAAGCTTAAGATGAGGCGCACCTGTCGATCCACTTCTGGGAGTAGTAAAAGTAGTCGTTGTTGGCAATCTCCAGGAAGGACTGAAAAGGTGTGTTTGTTAATCAGCGCTCGAAGATTTGTATTAACCAGAATGGAGTCTGGTGTCTCAACATCAATGTCAGCACATTTAGTCCTTTTCATTTGCCCTACAAAAATATGGAAAAGAATCATTAGGGCCTCCCTTATAGTCCTGTTTCTACCTAAATTATAGCTCTCTCTGTATTACAAAAAAACACAGAAGTTTAAATGGCACACTGCGAAGAAGGTTAACACTTAAGGATCGTAGAAATTTCTCTCAAGACTAATAATACAAGTTTTATTCATTCATAAAGGATAGAAGAATATAGTTAATCTTCTCTGCAGAAACAGAACAAGGTCTGTAAAAATGGACCTTCTGCCATACTAAAATTGCACTATAAGTTTAAGAGTAGTTTATTTCCCAAAAGAAACTGAGGAAGGTTCTGATAAATGACACATACAGAGAATGTTTAAAAGAGTTAAAAACGCAAATCTACTAATCATACTGATGCCCTTTTTAATCTTTCCATAAGAACCGCTTTCACTAATTGGCATTAAAAATGTTACCATTGAATGGCTTATCACTTTTAGGAAATCTGACCCACAACCAGAAGTTTATCATCTTTCCAAAAACTGACAGATTCGAGCAAACAAAGGGTTAAAATATATATGAAAATAAATGAATATAGCCACATTTGACTATCATGGAAAAAATATTTGTAAGACATGACAATTACTATTCATCATATGAAAAGTACATTTATAAATCAGTAAGAGACAAATACCACCAAGAGAAAAATAAGCAAAGGAAATTAATGGGTAATTAATTCCTAGTCCACTAACCATAAGCAGGTGCTAAGATAATATTTTTAAAATTCTAATTCAAGCTCAGCCCCTGTAGCTTAGTGTTAGGGCAGCAGCCACATACACCAAGGCTGGCAGGTTCGAATCCGACTCGGGTTTGCTAAACAAAAATGACAACTGCAACAAGGAAAAAAAATAAAAAACCACCCAGCCGGGCACTGTGGCGGGCACCTGTGGTCCCAGCTACTTGGGAGGCTAAGGCAAGAGAATTGCTTAAGCCCAAGAGTTTGAGGTTGCTGTGAGCTGCGACGCCACAGCACTCTACCGAGGGTGACTATTTCAAAATAAATAAATAACTAATGCTAATTCAACCAATAGTCAAAAATTATTTTTTGCCATCAAAACGGCAAATGTTGCAATACAGTGATGGGAATATATAGGGAAGAAGCAAAAAGCACTCCAAATACTCCGGTGGGGCTGAAATCAATATAATCTTATAGAAGAAAATTTAACAGTACCTAGCAAAATTCAAGACCCAGAAATTCTACATTTAGAAATATTTACACAAAGCTACAGAATCCTTGTTGTAGGTCCTCTCTGGGTACTGGCCAAAACACAAATGTAATTCCTTATTAGAAGAAAGGATTTCCCTCAAGTTAGGCCCATAGGATTTCCATGAATTAAAATCCAGCACTACCTCACAAAGATTACTCAAAATTAGAAACCAGAAATGATAGATTTAGACCAAGAAGCACTGAAGCTACCATATTTTTATAATAGCTAGGTACAAAATGTTTAAAGAAATAATGAGGGTAGGCTCGGCGCCTGTGGCTCAATGGGCTGAGGCACCAGCCACGTACACCTGAGCTGGCGGGTTCAAATCCAGCCCAGGCTACCAAACAACAATGACGGCTGCAACAACAACAAAAAAAAAAGAAAAGAAAAGAAAAAGAAATAATGAGGGTAATTACAAAGATGAGGACAAAACAATCAGGAATGGATCAACGTTAAAGAAATAAATAGGGCTGGGTACAGTGGCTCACGCCTGTAATCCTAGCCCTCTGGGAGGCCAAGGTGGGAGGACCTCTTGAGGTCAGGCATTTGAGACCAGCTCCGAATAAGAGCAAGACCTCATCTCTACTAATAGAAAAAATTAAGGAGGCTGAGACAGGAGGATCACTTAAGCCCAGGATTTGAGGTATGATGATGCCACTCTACTCAATCCTGGGTGACAGAGCAAGACATTGTCTCAAAAGAAAAAGAAAAAAAAAGACTTCCAGAAGAGTTCAATAAAAATTGTTGAAATCAGATACTACGAATGGATTAAACAACAATTTATACAATGTTAACGAGGTAGTTATAACTTAGAGTATATACTCAAAAAATTTACCCAAAATATCAGAGAGAGAGAGAGAGAGAGAGAAAGTATTTTGAGAGGTTCGACAAAGAATGAGATAGAATGGGACGGTCTAACAAATACCCAAAGGAGATCAAGAATGAGAAAATTAAAAGGAAAGAAAAAGGGCAATATTCAAAGAACTGACAGTTATACATTTACCAAAATTTATGAAAACCACAAACCTAAAGATTTGGAAGTATAATATATTCCAAGTAGGATAAGAAGAAATCCATCCTTATCCCTAGCTTAGGAAAGATGTTTATCAAAGACAAAGAGAACAGCTTACAAACATTCACAAGGAAGGGAAAGATTACATAAAAAAAACAAGAGACTAGTAAACTTCTTAACAAAGCAATTTAGAGAGTAGATAATGTTGGCAGAAAATAACCATCAACTATAAAGGTATTTCCATCAAACTATTCTTTTTTTTTTTTTCTTTTGAGACAGAGTCTCACTTTGTTAGCCTTGATACAGTACCCTGGCCTCATAACTCACAGCAACGTCACACTCTTGGGTTCAAGCAATTCTCTTGCCTCAGCCTCCTGAATAGCTGGGACTACAGGCGCCTAGGATAACACCTGGCTATTTTTAGAGACGGGGTCTTGCTCTTCCTCAAGCTGGTATCTAACCTGTGAGCTCAGGCAATCCACCTACTTTGACCTCCCAGAATGCTAGGGTTACAGGTTTGAGCCACTGTGCCTAGCCTACACCAAACTATTCTTCAAGAATGAACATCAAACACCTAAGTCTTAGACATTAGAAAGATAAATAAAAACAGGACATTTACTACTATGAAACTGACTTTAAGTTTTTAAAAAAAAATTATACTTCAGGATGGAAAATCTTACAGAGGGGTGAGTTGAAATACAATAGAGAAAAGTAAAGATGTAGATATATCTACATCAACACAACATTGTTTATGAATCCAAATAGATTAACATACAGTGTAAATGTAAAGATGCTGGACATGGTGCTTTATGCATATAATTGAAGAACTTTGGAAGGCCAAGGTGGGAGGATCTCTTGAGCTGAGGTGGTCAAGGTTACAGTGAGCTATGATCGCCAAGTACCATGGCGTTCCAGCCACAGTGACAGAGACCTTCTTTCTTGGAAAAAACCCCACCCCCCACAAACCTTACAGAAAATTCAGCTAGCTACATGCTGTTTACAGACATACACATCAAGCAAAAGGACACAGAAATGAACAAAGTCATACATCAGGCAAAAACTAACCATAGGAGAGCATGTACAATTATAATATACCAAAATCAACCAAAAGACACTTTAATTAAAAAGCCTTCTCAATGACTGATACCTAATTCAAACCACCAGAAGAATTTAAACATGAAAACACTTCATATAAAACAACTTCAAGGTACTGAAGAACAGGGAGAATTGGACAAGTCAACCATTAGGACAGGTTGGGATACATGCAGCCTTAAGGCCATGTATGGTCTTCTAAAAGTGAAGTCCTTATAAGTGAATCCAAATATTACAAAACAAATCCTTTTATTTTTACTAATATATTTTTGTTCATCTTTTACACATATATTATTTTTTAAATGAATATATTTAAAATACCAACGAATAAAACAGTAGTGAAATAGTCCTCCCAGAATGACAGGCACAATTAGAATAATTAGTAAGCCACAGAGCTAACCTGACTGCTGCTATGCTCATGATTTAGTTCTAACTTCCTTTCACCCCCAGCCTGACTGGCTCACTGCTGCATGAGGCTGGTTGGTGAGAGTTATGATAGTGATTTTCAAACAGTGCTGAGAGAGGATCTTAAGTGTGCTGTGAAAAAAGTCCATTAATTGAAATATTTTCATAGGCTGGGCCTTGTGGCTCATGCCTATAATCCTAGCACTCTGGGAGACCAAGGCAGGTGGACTGCCTAAGCTCAGGCGTTCAGGCCACAGCCTGAACAGGAGCAAGACCCTCATCTCTAAAAATAGCTGGGCATTGTAGTGGGTACCTATTGTCCCAATTATTTGGGAGGCTGAAGCTAAAGGATCATTTGAGTCCAGAGTTTGAGGTTGCTGTGAGCTATGATGCCAGGGCACTCTAAGATAAGTGAGACTCTGTCTCAAAAAAAAATTATTTTCAAAAGAAGTTCAAAACACAGTAAGTATATATGTATATTTATAGTAGGTTAGTATTATAATATTTATTAAAATAATGCTACAGGTAAACAGAAATAGCAAAGAACCAAATAATTAAAATGTAAACTATGTAAAAGCCTAACTAAAACTCAAAGTGTCTAATGTATTCATTCATTAGTTAACTAAAGCCACAAAATGACAAGACACCCAACATAATAAAGTACTACAAAACAATTGCAATTTTCACTTATCAAAATTGTGGACTTTGCATTTTATATCCTTTCCTCAATCCAGAAAAAAATTCTTTTTGAATGTTATATAACATACATATAAAATAAGATAGAAAACTATATTACAAACTTATAACAATGGCTGTAATACATTATCTCACATGTTTCTCATAGGCATTAGGTTAGTTATGGTACATATATAGCATGAAACTATTAACATAATAAAGAGTAGACAAAAATACATGTCAGCAGCGCCGAAACATACAAGTGACACTCCCACCTACCCACGCTAAAAAATTACATAATATTGTCAGAAAAAAAACTTTAAAACTACATATTTTAATGAGAAATAAATTAAATAAAGAATAATACTGAGAACCAAGGCATTCAGAGATTTCAAAAGTCATGCTTTTTTCTCAGTTGATCCAAAATTGTGTCAAGTTTTCAAAAATTTGTTCAGAGCCAACATTACTCATAAAGGCATACGTTTATTATTTTATGCATTTAATTTCTTCCTCATAAAAGATCTTTGATAAATATCTAAAATGTCCAGGTATAACATAGTTGAGATGAAATTGGATCAAATACTGATATTGTTTTTTTTTTTTGAAGAGACAGAGTCTCACTTTGTCACCCGCAATAGAGTGCTGTGGCGTCACAGCTCACAGCAACCTTCAACTCCTGGACCTAAGCGATTCTCTTGCCTCAGCCTCCTGAGTAGCTGGGACTACAGGTGCCCGCCACAATGCCCGGCTATTTTTCTGTTTTGCAGTTCCGCCGAGGCCAGGTTTAAACTCACCACCTTCAGCATATGGGGCCTGTGGCCCACTCGATGAGCCACAGGCGCTGTCCCAACACTGGTATTGTTTTTAATACTATCACCGTAAGTGTCTTGAGTGTCACAAATCTATTCAACCAACCAGACAATATAAAAGTCAAAATGGCATAGCATATACTATAAATAAATAAAATAACTGTATGTGTAACAGAAATACAAGCAGTGGCACATTAAAGCAAAGCTAGCTGGATATAAAACAATGAATGTCTATTGCATAGTAAATAAATTTCCAAGTAAGACAAGATGGTGGAGAGGTGACCAAGAAGTCACTGTTGGCTGAGGCCTGCTAAACAAAAAAAACCCGACTGGTTGACAACTGCAAAGGAAAACAAAAAAAAAAGTCAAGGGTTGTGGTGGGCACCTATAGTCCAAGCTACTCTGGAGGCTGAGTCAAGAGAATTGCTTACACCCAAGAGTTTGAGATTGCTATGGTGCCAGGGCACTCTACTGAGGGTGACATAGTGAGACTCTGTCTCAAAACAAAACAAAACACAAAACTGTCTGAACATCAAGATAAATTAGAAGTTTAAGCTGAAACATAGTTGAGTATTTATGTGCACAATGATGCTAGTTTTTCACATTCTTTTACAGTTAAAAGGCAGGGCTTGTATTCAGAGGAAGGAAAGGTTACTGAAACCAGGAGAAATGTACTACTGACTAAAAAAGACTAAAGAAAAAAAATCTAATGGCATCCCCCATCTCCAAACAAAATAAAGCTCTAATTTTGTCTATAAATTGATGTTCCAATCACACATGATTTTTTTTTTTTTTTTTGAGACAGAGCCTCAAGCTGTCACCCTGGATAGAGTGCTATGGCATCACAGCTCACAGCAACCTCCAATTCCTGGGCTCAAGCGAGTCTCTTGCCTCCGCCTCCCAAGCAGCTGGGACTACAGGCGCCCGCCACAACGCCTGGCCATTTTTATTGGTTGCAGCCATTGTTGTTTGGCGGGTCCTGGGGCTGGATTCGAACCCGCTAGCTCAGGTGTACGTGGCTGGCGCCTTAGCCCGTTGAGCCACAGGCACCGAGCCAATCACACATAATTTTAATCTCAGAATTCTTTGGGGGCTAACACTGAAAACTGCAAGTATATTCTTTTTTTATTCTTTTTTGATCAATATATTTTTTTTTTGTAGAGACAGAGTCTCATTTATTGCCCTCAGTAGAGTGCCGTGGCATCACACAGCTCACAGCAACCTCCAACTCCTGGGCTTAGGTGATTCTCTTCCCTCAGCCTCCCAAGTAGCTGGGACCATAGGTGCCGGCCACAACGCCTGGCTATTTTTTGTTGCAGTTTAGCTGGGGCCGGGTTTGAACCTGCCACCCTCGGTATATGGGGTCGGTGCCCTACCCACTGAACCACAGGCACCACCCTTGAGCAACATAATTTAAGAGTGCTATGGAAGTTTAACTACAGGTTCAAGTGTGCCGTGAGATAAAAAAGATTGAAAAACACTGGTTTATGGGATTATCTATGCCACTCTGTTAAAAGCTTTTGACAGCGGTGCACTATGTTTCTGTTTGTAGTGAAATCTGTGAATAGTTGCACAGCTTGACAGTATTTTTTAATTGTCTGCTTAATAGCCCACCATGTCAAAGATGACCAAAAGACCACTGAACAAAGAAAACAAACTGCCATATTACCATTTCTGTGAAAGATATGATTTGCTTGCTTTGTGATACTGCTTAACATTTAAGAAATTCAATGTTCATCAGCATTATAACACTCATGATGAATCTGCAAATATTTTAAATTAGAGGAAGAGGTGTGAAAGGTTGTATTATAAAAGTTAAAAGATGAAAAAAGGATAAGCAAAGACAATTCCTTTAAGCAGCAATAAGACCTGGAAATAATGTCACTTGAAGCAACTTATGAAACAGCTTATATAGGGCAGGAGGGATGGACTGGCCATTCAGTGATTTGCTAAAGCTAAAAATGTTCTTATATTGTTCATCATTTACTTCCCTGTTATCTTCTGTTCTTCCTTTCTTACAGTCCCACTATTTAAGACATTGGATGACCTGGATTGGTGGTCCAATTTTCTTACCTTTCCTACTGAATCTCTTTGACATATTCTATGAAATATCTTCAACTTTATCCTTCAGTATTTTCAATTTCAGCAGCCATATTATTTCATATCCTGGAACTCTTTATTTTCTTATTAGTGTTCTGTTCTTCCATGTATGCAATTTCTTCTTTTATTCCTTTCTGGGAACATTATAGTTTTTAAAGTTACTTGTTTTAAACTTTGTCCTCCCTGGAGTCTGTTTCCTCTGAGTTTCTACATTTCAGATTCTATCTCTCATGATGAAGGAGTTCTTCAAAAGTGATTCTAGTGATCAAAATTTAAAAAAGAAGCACTTAAAAGCCCACTAGAAATTCTGGGAATAAAGTCTACATCTTGTAGACTTGTGGGCTTCATTTACTAAGATGATCTCTGTTTGTTGGGAACCTAGAAATTTACCTGTAGATTGTTTTTTGAGGCTATTCAATTGTCCTTGGTACCAAACTCCTACTGGACCATGGTTAGAGAAGAAAAAAAATAGTGGTGGTAGAAATATGCCTTACCACTAGCATTCTCAAAATCAGGAAAACCACTATTTCATAGTTGTATTTGACTAGAGTTCCCAGATTTCAGGATAATGTCTCATCATCTGCCCATGGCTGGGTTTGGTGTCCCTGAATATAGAGTTTCTGTGGTTCAATTCCATCTCAAAATAAACTTCCCATCTCTTGCTGAGGTACAGCATCAAATTGCTTATTCATTTGCAAACATGATCCTTTTTTCTAACTTTATGCCTTGCCCTTCTCTTCTGTGTTATACCATGTCTCCAAATCTTGAACCTTTCTGTTCTACAGCTTAGCTGGCTGACACATTAATGGCGAATGTTCTTCATCTCAGTGAAAAATTCCACCAAATTTTCATCTTCCCAAATATGTTGACAGAACCAACCTATCTGCTGTCTCCCAATTTTCTTCACCTATATGGATTTATTCTTTTGTATTCCCCAGATTCTCTTTTCAGCAGGATTTCAGAGGAGACAGGAAAAAAAGATTTAGTTTGTGATATTTTATTATAAGTCACTCTATTAAGTAATGCTGGACAAAGCAACCTTTTGGCACAAAGAGAAACCACAAAATGGTGATAACAGATCTTTCTCTGAAATGAAGTTTGATAAGGGGAGGACAGGAAGATCATGAAGATAGAGAAGAGCTCAAAGGTGAATAGGTGACAACAAATAAGGAAAAAGACTTATTAAATCAATTCTGTGCAAGTTTCTTTCCTTTCTTAAAGGTAATTATATAAACAACAATAAAAAGAAATTATGTCTAACCATGGCTCTCTTAAATCATGCCCTAAACCTAAGCCAAAGAGCTGATGAATTTCAAGTGTATAGTTGACACATCCTGGCAATGAAAACTGAAGTCTTTGTAAACTAACTTACTTGTGTGGAGTCTGTCAGACCTCTGAAATGATTTCTTCCCCAATCCTAGCAAAGGACTTTCCACTTTAATTGACGATGAAAAGCTGGAGTTTGAGTTCTGGGGACTGCTGCTGGACTGTCCATCAGATTGCTTTCCTTCCCATATTGCTAGAGGGAAAAATATGTAAAGACCAGTAGCACTGAGATTATAGAGAGAAATCAATCAACCAACCAACCAATGATTCAATACTAACTAAATAAAGCTAATGTCTCAGGCAACATAAGTCTGATAATGTGTTTCAGTTTGAGAATTAAAATCATTAAACTGAATTATGTTAATATAGTACAAGGTCTATATTTAAAACAGTTTAGATTACAAACAAATCAAGGAACAACAAAAAAACCAAATGCCTTGTACACATATGCAATGGAAAATCAAAGGTAGTATATATACTCTTAAAACCTTTTCATTTTTAAAGAGAATCAATAATGACTTCAACATAAGCTTCTTGCAAACATCATTTTTTTTTTTTTTTGAGACAGAGCCTCAAGCTATCACCCTGGGTAGAGGGCCGTAGCATCACAGCTCACAGCAACCTCCACCTCCTGGGCTCAAGCGAGTCTCTTGCCTCCGCCTCCCAAGTAGCTGGGACTACAGGCACCCCCCACAAAGCCCGGCCATTTTTTGGTTGCAGCCGTCATTGTTCTTTGGCAGGCCCAGGCTGGATTCGAACCCGCCAGCTCAGGTGTACGTGGCTGGCGCCTTAGCCCATTGAGCTACAGGTGCTGAGCCAAACATCATATATTTTTAAGATTTTTTTTTTTTTTTTGAGATAGTGCCTCAAGCCGTCACCCTGGATAGAGTGCTGTGCCATCACAGCTCACAGCAACCTCCAATTCCTGGGCAAGCAAGTCTCTTGCCTCTGTCTCCCAAGTAGCTGTGACTACAGGCTCCTGCCACAATACCCAGCCATTTTTTGGTTGCAACTGTCATTGTTGTTTGGCGGGCCCAGGCTGGATTTGAACCCTCCAGCTCAGGTGTACGTGGCTGGCACCTTAGCCCGTTGAACCACAGGCACCGAGCCTATTTTTAAGATTATTGACTACAGGCTTCCTAATATTATTAGCTTAGACAATTCTGAAAGTTAGTCATTGATTTCTATCTTACAAACAAATCGAACTGATGCTTTTATAAATAACTGCATGAAAAATACATAAGTAAATAAATAAATAAATAACTGCCTGATTATTCTGTAGACAACTGCTCTCATTACTGGTATATTAATGATCTGGCAGCACAAAGATATAAATAATTGAATTTAAAAGTAAATGATATCGTATACAAATCTGGAAAACCAACATAAGATACTGGGAAAAAGAAGGTTCCACTGAAAAACACGCTAGGCGGCACTTGTAGCTTATTGAGTAGGGCGCT
The DNA here is from genome assembly GCA_963573935.1 of Arctocebus calabarensis. NCBI lineage: Eukaryota > Metazoa > Chordata > Mammalia > Primates > Lorisidae > Arctocebus > Arctocebus calabarensis. The sequence continues at coordinate 199 of CAUYON010136591.1, read as the reverse complement.
GGCCACATACACCAAAGCTGGCGGGTTTGAACCCAGCTAAAAAACAACAATGACAACTGCAACAACAAAACAACAGCTAGGTGGCTCGACGTCTGTGGCTCAACAGGCTAAGGAGCCAGCCATGTACACCTGAGCTGGCGGGTTCGAATCTAGCCTGGGCCCGCCAAACAGCAATGATGGCTGCAACCAAAAAATGGCC
>CAUYON010136590.1:0-24928 GCA_963573935.1 Arctocebus calabarensis | reverse complement strand
CACACACACACACACACTCACACACCATGGAATACTATGCAGCCAGAAAAAAGGAGGATAAAGACTTTACATCTTTTATGTTTACATGGATGGAACTGGAACATATTCTTTTTAGTAAAGTATCTCAAGAATGGAAAAAAAAAGGATTCAATGAGCTCAATACTATTATGAGACCAATATAAAATCACCTACACATTCATATGAATGATAAAACACAACTATAGTCCAGAAAAAGAAAGGAAGAGAAGGGAGGGGGGGAGGGAAAAGGTGGAAGGAGGGAGGGTATTTGGTGGGACCTCACCTTTTGTGCACAATGCAATGGTACATTTCAAAGCTATTAAGAGTAGAATATAAATGTCTGACCACAGCAAATAAGTAAGTGAGGCAATGGTTATGTTACTCAGTTTGATATAAGCATTCCACAATGTATATCAGATCAACACATTGTGCCCCATAAATATACACAGTTATGATTTTTAAAAAATTGAAAAAAGGCAAGAAGACAAACAAATGCATGGTGACCTGTTGACCTGGAGACCACTGCAGAGAACTGCAGGCCATGGAAGGAAGGAGCAGCTAAATCTGCAGGAAAAGCTTTTGGGAACATGGAAGCTGTGTGCAGCCGGCTAAGGTGCTACTTGTATTCTGGCAATAACTGGAGCCACTAAAGGACTTTGGGTGCATGTGTTTGTGGTAGGGGCAAGAGGTGGCCAACTATAGTTAAATATCAGCCAACTATAGTGTTCATTTTTGTGCATTTTGTGCCTTTTTCAAGATTCTATTTTGAATACAAAATGTCTTAAAAAGAGAGAGAGAAAGGTAGTTCCCTCAATTTCTGAGGAAATACTCCTCTGGTATTGCTTTGGGATTTCCTAAAAATGAAGCAACACAAAGGAGCATTGACAATAATATGGGTTTTGGCACCAGGTGAGACTTGGCTTGGAACATTCGCTAAGTATTAATCTGCTTTGTGACCTTCCATAGGTAAGTGATTTAACTGTTTTAGAGAAGACATTCCCCAAATTAAAAGGAAATGTTTTCATGTGTCCTATAGAGATCTTGAGAAGACTAACTTAGGTGTCATATATATAGTATTTAGAAACAGTGGCCATTGTGTACATTATCATCAATCAGTGGTAATTATTATTACTGATGCTTTTACTATCATTATAAGTACTCAATTTTAAGACTATTACAGTTCCATTCTCAATGCATCCATAGTTAATGATGTGCAAATACCTTATTTTGCCCGTATGAACAGAACCTAAGAGTACCATCAATGCCTACTAGCTTATACCTCAGAGGGTGCCTTCCAAATCAGATATGAGAAGCTGGGCACAGTGGCTCATGTCTACAATTCTAGTACTCTGAGAGGCGGAGAGAGGTTGGTCGCCTGTGCTCAGCAATTTGAGAGGAGCCTGAACATGAGTGAGACCCCTTCTCTACTAAAAGTCGAAAAACTAGCCTGGTGTTGTGGTGGGCACCTATTGTCCCGGCTAGTCAGGAAGCTGAGGCAAGAGGGTCACTTGAGCCCAAGAGTTTGAGGTTGCTGTGAGCTATGATGCCACGGCACTTACCCAGGCAAGGCTAGAGAGTGAAATTCTGTCTCAAAAAAAAAAAAAAAAAAAGAAAAGAAAGAAAGAAAAAATATTTGGATGTGAGACTCTATCAAACACAAGCTAATAGGACATAACTAGTTAACTAGTTAATGGGACACATCTTAGTTACTTCCAATTCTGTCTCAGGGAATAAAAATTGAATCTGAAATTTTATGAGTAACATTTTTTTTGACACAAGAGTCTCACTTTGTCACCCTGGGTAAAGTGCCAGGGTGTCATAACTGATAACAACCTCAAACTCTTGGGCTCAAGAGATCCTCTTGCCTCAGACTCCCAGTTAGCTTTTATATCACTGTCTCCCTGGTGTGCTTTGAAGATTATTTCAATAATTCACAAAGAAGTTCAGGAATCCTACTATATGTTACACTCTGTGACACATGATATGATGCTGCCTTTCAACAGCTGACATAAGATGGATGGGAATGCCAGGAAGTGAAGGTCAGCAGTGAAAAAGATGGATAGAGTCCCTGTACTCACAGGGTTTATAATCCAGAAAGAACTACTGACAATTCAAAAGTATTTATGAGCACATGACTTCTTTGAAGGACAAGTGGCAGGTATTACACGTGAGGTGGGTTCACTGTGCACCAGTTGCCAACCCTAGAGACAGGCTTCCACTGCACTGGGGACAGCAAAGACCACAAATACCTCAAGTCACCAGGAGTCCAGACACTTCTGCCAATTTCACCATGGAATAAAATTTCTATGCATGAGTCTGGTGAGCCAGAACACTCATACAAGATGAGCAAAGCAACTTTATTACTCCCAAATAGGTAGCAAGGGACAATGGGAGCCTAGAATTCATGATGAGACAGTTTCCCAGAGCTCAGGAAACTACCTGGTTTGGTTGAGTCTTACCAGAATATGTCCCACCTGCACCAGGGCCAAGGGACCCTGACAGCATCCACACTAAGATTTTGCCCACTGGGATTGCTATGCTGATGCTTCATGGGACTTTCTGTTCTAGGAGGGACAGGAACAGAGCACCAGCTATTCATCCAGTTCCTCTTCATCTTGGGGTGTTTCCCTCTCAGAATGATTGAGAATGTTTCTGAGTGTTTCATTCTCAGAATAAGTATTTTGAGAACTAATAAGAAAAGGGCCAAGACTATTCTAGGACTTGTCCCACACTGTGAGGAAAGTGGGACTTCACCTAGTGAGGGGGATCAGGCGAGGCTGCCTGGTGGGAAGATGATGAAGCTGAGGTTTGAAGGTGAGGATTCGGTCACGGAAGAGAGAGGTGAAGGTGGGCGGGCAACAGAAAGGGTCCCCTTTCAAGCAGAGGAGCAGTGAGAGAGCAGGCTCATTGGAGAAATTTAAGGTCATTATGCTGACCCATGACTGCAAGAGGGAAGGCCAGGCTGACCTGTGCAGGATCTCAAAGTGAGCGTGTTCTCAGGCCCACTGACATTTCAAGCGAGTTCTTCACCATGCCAAGTTGATTGACACGAATCCAAATCCATGTTCTACCTCTAGGCGGTGAGAGACTTCCAGCAGGGAGACGCTGAATAAGGACATTGTCATTGCTTTGTTGAGGCTGTTATTTCTGGTGTACCCACCCTGGCTGTTGATGTGAATTACTGCACATTCCAAGCAAATACACATCACTTCTCTCTGCACTTGAAATGCCAGCAGAGCTGGCACAGGATTTGTGAGGTAAGCCAAGTCTAACTAACACTATCAAGGGCAATGAGGCATTTGCCCCTGAGTTAGATGCCAAGGCTGATACTCTCATCCATTCATTTTTTAACAGCTATTTATTGGATGCTTGTCATGTGCTCGGCCCTGTTCTCAGAAGTGGGATTATTAAGTTATAGATCTCAAGGCAACCATAGTCCATTAGGGAAATAATGAAGATTATCCATCAGTGATAACAACACTCCATAACGGTTCCCAGAAGGGCAGTACAGTTCCCCAAGGGAAAGGAGACTACCTGAGCAGTTGGAGTCAATCCATTTGAGCCCATTTCAAGGAATAAATAAAAGATCTATGAAAGTGAAATCAATAACTAAAATTTGAACTTGCCTGACAACTTTGAACATGTGTTAGATTCAAAGGCAATGTTTAAATGACAGAATACCGTACTTTGCTGTGTATAATGCACACTTTTTTGACTAAACTTTTGAAAGAAAAATAAGGATGTGCATTATACCTGGGGAATACTGTTTGCTACAGGTGTATAAAATTTCTTGTACCTGGTATCTATTCTTGTAATTATTTGTAACATAAAATTTCTTATATTATAATATGTTAAAAATAAATGCTATAAATTTCTACAGGCTAAAACCAAGTACCTGAATATAAACAGATCCAAATTTGAGTTAAAAAATTCAAATGAAAGATTTTGTTTCCCTGAATGTTTAGCCCAGAAATATGAGTACACTTTATACACAGGAGCACATTTTTCATGACAATCACAGTCTCTTCTAATAGTGTACTGGAATTCCTTGCATTGAAAATAATTTTTTTAGTCATAAATAAGAATATTGATCAAATACAACTACATAATTGTTTGTTTAGACAAGAGTCAGACTTCAGGAAAGAAGAATTAGAATATCCACAGATATAGCTGAAAGTCTTCAAGTCCATCAATTCTGATTATATTAATTGTAGGGAGATAAAAGGAGGATTACCCAAAATTTCCCTACTTATTGAAATCTTTCTGTATCCTCCATCACAGAGAGGGGATGAATGCACCAGGAATAATTGTTTGGGTCTTTGATCTGGGAGTTTTTCATAGCTCATAGATTCTGAGATCTTCTTAGAAAGACAGATTGAGCCAGTTGAAGACGGTGCTGTCAGGGTCTTCAGCCAGAGAGATTCTGCCCCTTCCCTTCTACATGAACAAGGGTTGCTTGGATTTCAGGGAACATTGGATTCTAGATCCATTTGTGGTTGCTAAGAAGCGTAAATGCAAGCTCTCACATCCTACATACGGGAAATGTTAATGCAGAGTGTAAATGTGTGTCCCTCTGTACTTAGGGATCACGGATGGATGGCCAGTGTGCTGTGAATGAAACAGACCATGACTCCTCTGAGCATGTGCTGCTCTCTAGGGGACTCTATAGGAGTCCGTTTGGAAGTGGGCTCTGAACTGAACTAGTCGTGAAACCTCACACTTGCTGTTGTCAGTGATGCAGTCACAATTTCATCTTTGCCTTGCAATAACTGATTCCTCAGAAGAAATAAAGCAGTAGAACCAAATGTAACTCTACATAGAGTTACCTCAAATGGCAATATTTGTAGCCTCGTTGGTACAATTACAGATTTAAAATTTTGTTAGAAGTCTTCCCCCTCTCCTTCACTCTCCCCCAACTTTTTTTCTGAAAAATTTAGCCCAAAAGTCACTAGGTGAGTATGAGCAAGGTCGTCTTCTGAAGGAGGGGTAGATGGGATGCAGAGGCTTGGCTCAGGTGTCAGAGACCTAGCAGTGCGGAGAGAGTGTCCCTGAGTGTCCTGGCAGGGGCGGGTGGCATCTCCACATGAGTAGTTATTGAAACTAAATTTGGATAAACAAGATGTTGGAGCAGGGAGTGAGGACGTACAATGATGACAAGAAATGGGTTACATACAGGAGAATCCAGTAAGCAGGAATTACATAAAGATATTGAGAGACAGACTGTCAAAGAAGAATGTTACATATCCCATAAGGGAATAAATTGGAATTAATGCGATTATATTTGGTTGGAATTGGAGATATCAGTAAAAATGTAATTCTTAAAATCTATAAATTGATATAAGATAAATATAGAGAAATGTGCATAGAAAACTAAACATACACACACTTACACATCCCCGCTGTAGTCTACTAGGAGAGCCTGCTGGACACCACTACACCTGTCTTGGATTTTAAATATCCTTTAACATCTTTCAAGGTACCACAGCCCCTTGAAGAAATGACTGATTCACTGTAGGGGCAGAGAAAGTACAAAATAATCCTTTTTTCTTTCTGTCAAAAATTAAAGAAAGACACAAAATGAAGATGATCAGTCCAAAAGCTCCTTCTGGCCAAAGATGAGGCAATTTGATTATCATAATAATGATAGTCATGGATTATAATCTAGTGAACGAAATTAGAATCTGTAATTTTAAAAAAGAATGAAAACGCGGAAAGTTTGCTGAAGGTAATATTCGAATAGAATCATCTTTACCTGATTAAATAATTAGTTACAAGGAACAATAATGATTTATAGTGGAGAGTAGTGACAGGATCCTCTTAATTAAGCAAAGTAAATGTCATCAATTATGGGGCAGACCATTATATGTTATGTGATAGGATGGAATGAGCAAGACAGATTGAAAGGTATACTACAAAATAACTGGCCTGTATCTTTCAAATGGGTCAAAGGGCATGAAAGACACAAAAGTCTAAGGAAGGCTAATTGGAGCAGACTAAAGATATTCAGTGAGTGAGTCTGTACTGGACCTCTTGCTTGAGTTATGTTGGAGAATTGGTGAAATATGAGTGAAGTCTAAGGTATCGATGGAATCTCCTAGTTTTGGTGTCTGTCTGTGGTTATGCAGAAACATATCTTTGTAGGACAGACACATTAGTATGTCTAAGGGTTATTCCCAAATGGCTCGGGACAAAAAAAACCAAAAAAAAATTCTGTTCGATTTGGGGGTGTGGAATTTGATACAGTTTCAAAATTCGTATTTTTTAATTTAAAAATCAGATTAGACACCTTTCTAATATTCTGACAATTTTCGTATGTTCAAAGAAAAGGAAATGAACACCACTGAACTTTGAGTAACACAAAAGATTGGAACCGCCATTGTTACATCAGAGAATAAAATCAGCGTAACTGTGGCACTGTGATAACAAAGATAATTTTAATTACATTTTGACTTCACAAAACTCAGGGGAAAGGTAGGCTCTGCTGTGTGCCTCGAAGCTGGGAAGAAGTGCTGGGTCAGGAAGCGCGGACATGATGCTTTAAATAATGTCTCTCACATGGGCTCCCAAAGGGTAAGAAGGGGCCTGGAAGGTGATGCAGCAAACCAGGGAAATAGCTGCCTAGATGGCTCGGCAGTGAACCCACATTTTAATGGGCAAGAGTCTCAGGAAAGTTGTGATGAACAAGGACGATCCATGTGATCAATGTCCTATGAGATGTACAGGAAGGTAAAACAGTCCCCACTAGAATGTATGTCTATTTTGTTTCCAACTGTGGTGTAAAGGAGAACAAACCATCTGCAGGCTGGAAGAGACAGATCAAATCTGACTAGGAAGGAGTAAGTAACTTGTGTAGCATCTGCAGAGGCAAAGACACAAATATTGGCTGTGCACCTTGTATGGGTATTCTGGCTGCCCTCACTTTTTGCACTGATTTCGATTACATAGGTATTGGTACAATTAAACTGTCTTTGTAGTCAGCCCATCGATACTCTCCCCACCAACTTTCTGTTATTCTATTTTAACGGTTATGTCATCAATTTTATAACGTATTCTTCTGTTCTGTTGAATCTGCTCTGATTCTCCGCCAGTTATTTTTACCTCACACACTGTAGTTTTCATTTCTAGAACTCACTTTGAATTTCATATCTTCTTGTCTGATGATTATATTGTTTTCTATTTTCTTAAATGAAATAAAGTTACAATTAGGAGGTTAATAACCTTGTATGCTAAGTCTGTAAGCCATATCTTTTTCCCAGTAGATTGGTTGGCTGTTTTCCTCAAGCTTCTGCTCGAGCCTGAACATTTTTAATTAATGCCCAGCACTGTGCTGTTCTGTTACCTGGGCACCGTTGTGGTTCCTTTATATATATTTTTAAGCTGTTAGGTTATATCTATTTGACATCACATTTCTAAATATTCTGCTTTTATTTTTAAACAAGTCTTCATTTTTATTCAGTTAAATACTTTTAAACATTTTGATATATTTGAGGCTTGATTTTAACATTTTTTACATGGAACCAGAGGAACATTTAGGGTGGGACTTATTTTCCCCACTTTTGAAGCAAAACCCTTGGGTTAACCCTTTCTAATTCTCCATGTATTATTGCCGCTGTGTGATTGTTTTTATCATCTTACTTCAGGGGAAACAGCAGCCAGTCCTGGCATTACATTTGCTCTGAAGATTCTTTCACCTACTCTTTTCAGGGGGTTTTCTTCCAAGCTTCAGGAATTATCCTCCCTTGCACACTCTAGTTCTCTGTTAAATTCCTGGGAGGGACTCTGCAAACTCTGGCGCTCACTCGTGCAAAACTCTCTTCTCTTGGGTATCTGGCCCTGAAATCGCGGCCTATTTTGCTTTTTTCAAACTCCCCACTCCATCTCCTGATGTCCAGGTGGTTAGCACACCTGTTCTCCTTACTCCTCTCTGGTCGGAGACCCAGAGTCTCTCCCCAGGCAGCAGACAGGAGCAGTTGTGACCTCTTATTATTTGCTTCCCCCCTTGGAGGAATTTTTAGTGTTTGAAAACCATTGTTTCATATATTTTTTCCCATTACTTGTAGTTGTTTAAGGTGAGAGAGCTTTACTTCCTCTTGTCAGAAACAGAAGTCTCTATAAATTTAATTTTGAGTGAGCACAATAATAAAAACCAGATAATAAGAACAAAAGGACTTTTCACAAATTAAGGGGTGATGAATCTCATAGAAGCAACAGGATATTAGAAACAGAGTCAACAAGACCATACGGTGAGAATAGACAACGATTTTAATTACATACAATAAAGTAGTAAAAAATAGGTTAAAATCTCTGACGTGGACTTTGGCTCAGATTAGGGACTCTCGTGGGGCACAGGGAATGGTAACCTTTTATAATTCTGTTCATTTTCTTCCACTGGATTGCATTTGTTTTTCTAAACCAATGGTGGTCTGGAACTATTACTCATGCTGTTACAGAGGTAACTTACCAGTTACAATACAGCTAACAGATTATATCGTGACTTACAGAAGTTTCAATATATTTTGAACATGGAATTTTGAATTTTTCTTTGTCTAGAGGAAATATAGTCTTAAAATTGGAATTCTGTTCTTACATAGAATGTAGCTGTAACTAGCACCAATGCAACATTTGTTGATCTGAAATCAATCTAAAAACACGAGTTATTTACAGTATTTAAGTATTTCCAACATGTATTTTCAAAATCTAGAGTTAAGCTTCATTTTGTATAAATAGTCTCAGCCTATTCCTCAAGTAATTCCCAGCACATCCTCATCTTTATACTGCTTTTAAATAATGAAGCAATGCAAATTGTTTTTCATGCATATGGATTAGAACATTCAATTAGTTTTCAATTATGTACCCGACTGCTTTTAAGAAACTCCCAATTTGTACTGTGATAACACCAGCTCCTTCTTCTTTTCCTTTTTAACCTTAAGCAACTTTAGGAGATGATCTGGCAATATTACAAGCATCTCCTGAATGCAGGAAGAAAAGGTTCATGAGGTTTCAAAATAAAAGAAGTCTACCAAAGCTCCAACGCTGTAGCTCAGGTTCCCATTTTGTCTACAGAATTAAATTCAATTGATGGCCCTATTTGCTGAGAAGTATTAAGCCTACCTCAAAGTATTCACAATCTGGTGAATAAAAGACAACTTGTCAGAGTGGTAAATAGAAGCCGACAGAGGAGCCAGCGACTGGGAACCAGGAGAACACCCAGAGATCCATTCATTCATTCATTCATTCGTTCGTTCATTCATTCTTTAACAATGCACAAATATTTGTGTGTGACGGTATGTACCAAGTAAGGAGAGGGAGACTTCAGGTGAGGGAGCATGAAGGTAAATCACACACGGATCCGTTTCTACTGAGGGAGACAAAACTAATTATAATTAACGAGTCGTGATAAAAGTTCCCTTTTGTTAAATGCCTGCTCTCTGGCTGGAGACTTCTGTGGTTTACCTAGTTTGCTCTTCCCAATAGCACTGTCCAGGAGGTGTGATTTTTCCCATTTCCCAAATGAGGTAATAGACATTCACTAAATTACCAAGGAAATAGTGGAGTTGCAGTTCAAATCAAGATCTATTGGACTCAAAAGGATCCTTTGGTCCTTTTCCACAAGAAGGAATGATTCCCTTTTACTGAATACGTCTCCCTTAAATTAGAATCTTAGATATGTTTGTGAAAGAAAGCAAAAGAGAAAAAATGGAAAATTTACCATCTCTGCTGCCCTCTCTTTGTATGGGGCATACCCCTCACTCAGGTGTGCCCAGCCAGGATCCGGCCCAGCACCATCCACCCTCCCCATCCAATCTGACAACACGGCCTCTCCACTCAGCTGGTGACCTGGTTACACAGGCCTCCTTGATTCCAGCCACATTCTTATCTGGCACCTGTGCGTTGGTCGTCCTCTCTGCTTTGGAAGCCCTTTCCCAGCCATCCTCATAGCCACCACCCTCGCCTGCCATGAGCCTTTGTTCGAATGCCACCTGCTCAGTATGTTCGTCCATGATTACACTATTCAAAACTCTAACCATCCCACTTCAGATCTTCCATCATCCTTCATTTTTCCATTGCATTTATCAACTCTTAGTCTTTTGTACATAAGTGCCTTCCTTACTTTGTTTATTGTGTCTTACTCAATGAAGAGTTAACTCATGTTTTATGAAGGCAGGTGTTTGGTTCCGTGGTGCCATCTCTGCTCTTACAATTGTGCATGGGGTTAGTAGGTATAATTTGTTTCCTAGGGTCTCTGTAACAAATTACCTTCAGTGGAGTAATACCTGCTCCAAACAGCGGGTATTTCAGTTCGTTTTAAGCTTTATTCTACCTGTGAGATACAGATGGAACAGCGGTTTTCATGAGAGGAAGAGGTTGAGGGGGGATGAAATGGGGAGATGTAGGTCAAAGGGTACAAAATAGCATATATGTAGGATGGACATTGGTACAGATTTGATGAACTTGAGGACTGAAGTTAATAAAATTGTATTAGGATTTTTTGTTAAATAAGTAGATTTTAGCTGCTCTTGTCACAAAAAAGTAACTATTATGTGAGCTAAGAGAAACGTTAACCTGCTTCACTCCAGCGATCCTTGTACTGTCCCTATGTATCTGTGCACATCCTGTAATGTCACTTGGTAAACCTCAAACATACACAATGAAATTTGTTTTAAAAATAATTTTTTAAAGACAAGCAGGTGTTTGCTCTCCTGCAGTTCTGCGAGGCGGGGTTGAAGGCGCAGGATCGTCCGTGTCCTGCTCTTCTGCAGGCTCTGGAGAGTGGCCTTCCTGTCTCGCCCTGGCTCGAGATTCCTCCAGTCCTTGGTGTTCATGGGCTTGAAGCGGAATCACTGTAGTCTGTCTCCTGCCTCCCGTGGTGTCTGCCCTGAGTGTCTCTGCCCTGTGCCCTGTCCCCTTCTAATAAAGTTCCAATCATCCCATCTGGGCCCCACACAAACCCAGTATGACCTCATCTGACCCGTTACATCTGCAATGATCCTGTTTCCAAATGAGGTACATTTTGAGGTCCCATGGGGGCACAAATTCTGGGGGGATATTTATTTAAACCACTGTAGGCTGGATTATAATAAATACTTGCTGAGCATGAAGGCTCTGCAATCCACCTCTTCACCCAAAGGTATTATAGCCCAACTAACACCTTGACTGTGGCCAAATGATTGAGGAAATGGGCCCGATGTGTTCAGACCTCACTGTGTCCTTCCCTTTCAATCTTGGGCTGGCCACGTAGCTGGCTATAGCCAGAGGGGCATTGCAAACGATCCCGAGACTTGGAAGTGCTTGTGTGTTAAGGCTTGCTTGCTGTCATAGGAACCCTGAGACCTTCCTGGAGATGTGACTTGTGCAGGGTAAGGCACCTTACTGAGAGGGTCTTGTCATCCTGACTGGCCCACCTGAAACTATCAAAAGTCAGCGAGCTCGGACAGCCCAACAACTGACCGTAGATGCGAGGTAAAGCTCAGGTGAGTGCCCCAGAATCTGCTACTGACTAACTGAGCTGACCTAAGTCGCCAAGCTGCAGAATTATGAATTAAATATAGGATTACATTTTTAACCCCCAGAATTTAACAGTGCTATTATGCAGAAATATTACCTGATATGTTGATCTTGAAAGGTTCACTAAATAATTAAGAATAAATACATACACACACATCTATAGCTGTCTTTTCTGTCTCTCTATGTATCTATGACCTACTGATTCACAAATTAACTTTGTTTCGATTTTCTTGAAGTCTTCCAAATATGCACAGATCATTCAAAGTATATTATCACCCTTCCAAGTTTTAATTATCCTTATTCTTAGATAAAATGCATATTATTTCTAAGGTGGAAGACTTTCATAAAGTTACCATTTTGAGATTCTTTTATTTGGAATAATTTTGGAATGCATTCTCTTCCTTGCCAAGGGGGTTGTCCTATACAAAAGAGAAAATTTACACAGCTGTAATCAGATACACTAGATAATTCTGCATAAATGCAGGCAGATCCATCTCAATGGTACAATAATTGCTATAGTGAAGCAGGTTGGTTATATTCAGTTATACAAGAAAAACCCTGTGAGTCCTCTTCTAATAATCAAAAATATAATTGCTTTTTATAAAAATCACATTATACAATTAATAGACAATGTATTTCAAATTTTCCCACATACAACTTTCTATTTGGGGTTGAGGTTATAAAATTTCCCTAAGGGACCATAAAATCCTCAAAGATAAAATTTATGTCTGCAAAAGTCTAATATATTTAATAAAGCTAGTAAAGGCTTCAAGTTTGCAAGGTAACTGGTACAGTTTTTGGTGAAATGAATTTTCAGAAGTTTCATCCTTTTGGAAGAAATGTTTTAATACAAAGCCAAAATGGCTCATTGAAACTTAGTTTCTGCATAGTTCTTGATCAATGGTTTCTTTCTTCGTGGAACTATGGATCAGCTCTGTCTAACCCCTAGAGTGAAAACACGTCAGAGGAAATTTACATTAATTCACAAAAAACATTTTTTTAGACTGGAAAGTTGACTCATAGACTCAGAATGGAATCCAGACTTTCTGAAAAGATTAGAATTTTTCTTTTACAAAAAAAGCTTGTGCTTAACTCTGGGAACGCTGCCCAGGCACACTTGTTGGAGAGGTTTATGGAGGGAAAGTCATTGCAAAGGGCCAGTGTAAGTTGACTGTTCTTCTGGGTCTGCTTTTGAATAGAGCACCTGGAAATTAGCTCTTAGTGAATCAGAAAATGATTGAAGAAGACCTTTCACACTTCTTATCTCTTATTGCAACTAACAGGTTGTCAGTGTTTTCACAGACAGGAGTTTATCTGAGGAAGGGTTTTTCTGGCATAGTTTCATCAGGAAAAAAATGATAATTTATGCATAAGATCCACTGAAAGTTACTTTCTATCAATCATGTTCACCTTTTCATGTGAACGCAGGAAAGAACACCTTGTTCTGTATTTTTTTTTTTTTTTATGCTATGTTTTGATCAGCTTAGTTCTGCCTGTGTGTTTGATGTTGTAAGTGTTGTGGCTATTCTAGTGGGGACCTCTGTCAGGATGCGATGTTGATACTTTCTGATTTAAAGAACCTCATTTATTTATAAAGATCATTTTTTCTGGGGTTTTGGCTGGGGAACAGGTTGAGGCCAAACCTCAGAAAATGCTCACATTGAACTTTCTTCATGAATTCTGAACTAATTCTTGTAAATGTGGGGGCTTCTGCACGCTTCCCCTCTGCCCCCCCTGATTTGTGCTCCATCTGTGGCTGGGTTCTCATCAGCGGATGAGGCAAAGGAAGCTGCAGGTGGACAGTTGGCTGGTCTAACAGGGCAGGACCCTCGACCCTTCAAACAACGCCTGAGGGAACAGCATTGAATGTGGGAAGAGCATTCTGACCCTTAAAGAAAATCAGCTTCTTGCTCTAGTAAATAATGTCTCTATAAAAACATATTGAAACTAGTGTGCAAAAGTTGAAACAGGGATGTCTACACTAGAAAGTTATTCCTTTTTCTAGAGCAAGAATGATTATAAAATATTACAAGGCAGTATTTTATCTTAATTTCCGTGGTCTAACAAACACTTATTATGAGACAGCACCCCATGGCATGGATCAGATGGCACGCATTTTTCAATTTTGCTTTACAACAGCCCTGCCGGGTGCCCATTTTACTGATGAGAAAACTGAGACTTAGATGGGAAGAACTCCTAGCACAGCTGAGGAATGTCACAGCCTAAATTTGAACATGTCATCATAGCTCCTTATTTCATTCTCTTAACCATTATGCCATTTAGCTTTACTTTTATTTCATTGTCCTTTTTTATGTTTGTTATTTGTTCTTAAATTCTGTTCTTCTCAGATGATTTAATGCAATAACAGACAGGAACCAGTAAATGATGACAGGAAAACTGAGCTGTGGCTGGGTTAGTAAATTCCTGAAGGTCGTGCCGGTAGCTGGGAAGGCAGGATTGGACTTGAGCACTTTCTGATCACAAACCTCGTCCAACACAGCATGAGGTTTCTGAGGATGCCTGGACTATGGATAAATTATGTTGCCCACAGTTTAGAAATATTGGATCCTATACAAAAATTATCAGTTTCACTGCCTGCTTTTTGTACTAATTTTGTCCCTTAAATAAGAGAAGATTCGGATGGTATTTGGAAGAAAGGGAACTGGTGAAGTATCATATGAAATTGTGACATTTTTGAAAAGTAACTTCCCCTTCCTTAGATCTTAAAGAAGTTGATTAAGCTCTCTGATGCCAGATTTTTTTCCCTCCCTACCCATCGAATTCTTTTAGCTCAAGAAGAATGCAGAAGATTCCAGCAGATAATCTTTAAGGAAGCTGAACATTCCAGGATAGTCCATTGTGCTGGAAGAAGTTGAAATTACACATAACATAGATCAAAGGAAACTATTATGGTTGATCATTCTGCAAGATGGGGGAAAGACCACAAACTTCTCAGACTAAGGAACATTTTTTATGGTAAAATAAATATATTGCATTCATGTGTAGTATATAGGTATCAGTCTATTTTGTTGTTTTATCTGTTGCTTGCTTGTATCTCTGTGCTACTAATTAAAAAATATTGGAAGAATTGCACATTAATACAATATTGGTAAATTAGGAAAATATTCTAGAATAGTCACAAAAACATTAAAAAGAACATATCACATTCCATTGGAAAAAAGTATAATGCATTATTTCATATTCTAAAAATATAATAGCATTAGACGAATGTCACTATGTATCATTAGAAATCATTATTGCTTGCTTTACAGAATGACTCCTTTTGCTCTTTGAACCACCTTGGGATTCACAACAGCAAATATGCATCGTCGTTTGAAGCAAACGTCGCTATCAATTACTATCTCTGTGCCCTCGTGCATTCTGGGTGTCATGCGGTACCACAAAGATATGCATTCTGACTCTGAATTCCTAAAGGTTATCCATTAAATTTAATGGGAAGGTGTTGTGCAAGGAGCATATTTTGCTGAGGCCGACAAAATATCACTACACACATGTGAAAACAATGGCATTTAAATCACTTATTTAGTTATTTACTCTAAATATATTTAGCTCACAAAGAAGAATACAGATTTGTATATGTACAACATCTCTAAAAACTTCCTGGAAACAAAAAACTATTGAGAGCAGCTCACAGTGAACTTAAAAAAAAATTTTACACCCAGGAATGGTGTGATAAAACTGTTTGCACTTAACACATTGTACTTTTGAACTTATCTAGATATGTTGAGATCTGTTGAGTGTCTGTCTGAAGCAGATTAATGATGTTTTTTAGGTAAAAATTTTCTGTAAAAAATGCCATTTATTCATTCAACAGAAAAATACACTGCGGGCTTTCCTTCTAACTGAAAGAGAC
Organism: Arctocebus calabarensis; assembly: GCA_963573935.1. Taxonomy (NCBI): domain Eukaryota; kingdom Metazoa; phylum Chordata; class Mammalia; order Primates; family Lorisidae; genus Arctocebus; species Arctocebus calabarensis. Next base: position 9,531 of record CAUYON010136590.1, on the reverse strand, counting down.
GACGCTGAGAAGAAAGGGAAGTCCACTTTGCTTTAAATACATGAATTCCCGGCTTTGTGTGACAACAAACTCTTTCCCCTAGTGCTGCTTGTCTACGTAGCCACAGGTCAGATATCCTTGCATTTTAGTTGCCTGATTATACCTTTGTCACGAGTGACAAAATTTAGCTTTTTCATTCATCTAGTTTCTAGCAGACTGTATGACAATTAGTAGGGGCCAAAAAATTGTCTTGAGCAGAAGTTAACAAAGCACTTACATACTTTGCAAAGTCTACAGTGGACTTGAAATCAAATGTCCCAAGGGGGTGAGTGGACTAGGCTAGATAGGCAATTTAGTTTGTTCATCTATTTATTTATTTGCCTATTGCTGTAGGAAGTTCAAGTACTTTATTTTATTTATTATTCATGTATTTATTTTATTTCAGATTACTATATGGCTACAACTGACTAGGTTACATTGCTTGCATTGGTTAGGTACAGTCCAAGTTGCAGTTGGACCCTTCACCCAGGAGATGTGCCCTGTACCCCTACATCCTACCTGTTAGGATGGAAAAGTAAGCATCCCATGTGATCAATATAATGTGGAACTAGTAGATGAAAGACTACCCACCCCCATAAGAAAAAAGAAACGCAATTATATTCAAGGGAGAGGTGAAGAAGGAATGGGTTTGGTAAACTCCCAGCAATTTAATTTAGAGTCACTTTTTCCTTTTCAAGAATGACTTGTAATCTCCATAGCAGTGTTTTCTTTAATTATAATGCACAGATAGCCCAATACTAGAGAATATGTCAATAGCCAGAGATTAGAAATTTCTTTCCTAGACAAATGGGTAATGGAGATCTATAGGCAGACCCTGGGTTACCAACAAGATAGGTTCTGTGGGTTTGTTCTTAAGTGGAATTTGTGTGTAAGTCAGAACAGGAACCGTTACAGCTCTTACCTGTAACGGTCTCTCTGAGCCTGAGCCTGAGTTTGTAAATCTGGGACTGCCTGTACATGAAATTCACTAGAATAACTGAGATGTTGCCACATTTGGACGAATAGAAAAGACAATCGTTTATAAAACCACCATAAAATTCTTTGCTTATTTCTTTTTTAAGTGGGAAGAGTCATCAAATTGACATAGTTGCTTAAGAAAATTCAGGAATCTTCAACCACACGCTCATCAGAAATACTGTTTACAGAGGAAGAGGTGAGACATGGAAGGTGCACTGGGCGACTGCCCACTTCTACGGGCCACTCACGGCTGCCTGGGTGTGAAGTCTAGAGGGGCAGACCCCGAGATAAGGATTTGGAGATTTGGAGGAAGGTTATTTATTATCCTCGGCCGGCCATCCCAGGACTCAGCATGAGGGAGTGGGGGAGGGACGCCTACACGACCCTTAGGGGCACCTGTGCCCCAATCCCACCTGGGGCTCCCTAAGAAACTGTGCAGAGCTGTGTCACGGCAGGAGTGGGGAGGGGAGGCGGCAGCTCTTGCATCAAATCTAATTCCCTATTCTGAGACTGATAGAGGAGCACATTGTCCTGCTCACCCCTGGGAGTGTCCAGCACACTCTGGGGGCAGAGGGCACCCTCTGTGGGCAACATTCGGTGCCATCTGAGGCCCAGGGACTACTCAGGTGACCTCCTGGGTGGGTGCAGGAGACATAGGTGGGGACTAACAGTATGAGCCACAGATATTGCATCTCAATTTTGTAAATGATCTTGTGAGGTTGGTCCTATCACTTCATGATTATAACTGAGAAAAAGTCAGGAGGTTTTGTAACTTACTCTGTTTTAATAATATAATGAGGGCTAGTGCAAAGATTCAAACCCAACTAGGCAGAGAACTGAGACTTTTTGCCCCCCCTTTGTACATATTATACCTAAATTACCTGGGATTAAACAGAGGGAAAATTATAATCTCTCATCAGAGCGCAGCTGTATCAAAAATGCTGACTCCAAAGCCTAAAGCAGAATGGGTGTCAAATGCCACCACTGTAGCACAATGGCAGGACTGACCCAATGACCAGTGTTTCTATGAGGCAACAATTAATAATGTAACACAGTATTTGTGAGAAGAAAAATTTGATTTAGCTGTTAACAGGCCTTTAAAAAAACAAATGCGAAAATTGCAGGAATTTGGATTTGTATAAAAAGTGATGTTTTAAAATGCAATGGAAGAATCTTTCTTAGTAGTCTTTGCTTATTTTTCAAGAAATTCAATGCCCTCTAAAAGGCACACTCTATGATCCCTCCCAAAGAACTATTTGAAATTTCATGGTACGAGTTAATAGACCTTTACTATCTTTGCGAATCCCGTTACATCTTCTTGTTGCTATGGTAATCCATCCAAAGAGCTGCTTTTCTTAAACAATGTATTTTTTTCCTCATTAAATTATTGCACGTTCTGAAAAATCAGTGTGGAACCATTAACAGTGGCCCAGGCATAACAATGGAGCCGTACTGATGCCGGGGACCCAGGTGGGCTTGGTGGAGTGAGAAGCCTTCCCTCAGCAAAGCTTTTTCTGAGCTCTTGACACAGAAACACACCTTAGCGGGGTCAGTTCTCTGCCATCAGAACTTTTTACTCCTCGTAATTATAGCCACAGTGATTGAGATGTTGAGTGGGCAATCAGTGACAGCAAGGCAAGAGCTTAGGGAGACCAAGTTTGACCCAGATGCTGACAATGAGCGGTCACAGCTTGAGAAGTGGATGTGTTTGTTATTAATAGCGGGAGAAAAGAGAGACTTGCCTTTTTAAAATTTTTTGAGATGGAAATAGCAGCCCTGGATACTGAAGAGGCCTGACTAACTATTAAAATGAAGATACTGAAACTATATTTGTTGGAAAGTTACATTAGGCCTTGGTAACAATACAATCTACACACTTGATTTAAGTTGGCTCAGAGCTTTTATGAATTTGATTTGACAGGAGCTTCCCTCCTTTCTTGGGCTGCTAAAAACCCAGGCCTGTATCTATGTTCCAAGTTTAGCAAATGCAGGAGATCTTATGGTATGTGTTTGATGATTAATCTTCCCCTTGAATGAAACTTAATTTCCTCCTTTTGTTCCTTCATCTTTTTAATTTTGTTTGGTATTGTGTGCGCTTCTTGTCTCCAATCCTTCACAGACACATGCAGGATATAAATCAATCTGTCAATTACATTTTAATGAAAATAGCAGGCTGATAAAGTGAACTAGACCATCAACCATATCCTAATGATAATGTGGTTTTTTTTAGCTAATTTTATTTACAAGAAGAAGCTATCAGGAATATAGATTTTTTATTTTAATGCTTATCTTTATTTAGTAACCCCTGTGTTGTATTACGCATAAAGAAGAAGGGTTGCATTCAGTTCAGGATATATCTGGTTTCAGGTAAACAACTAGGATTGCTCCCCCCACACACACTCCTCCCCACTCTGCAAACTGTCACAGAAAGGCTTGAATAAATATTTCCCTGAACAATTACTGATTTGAAGTTGTGAAGATAGGGCTCCAAGTTATCACAGAGGGAGGCTGAGATGCAGATGTGGTGTGACCATGTCAGATGAGTGGGCAGGACGTGTGCCATGTGGCTGGTCTGTGGACGTGGCAGTCGTGGGCTGCTTTTTGGCCAGACAACGCTCGTCTCCAATCCCTCTGAGAGCGGGGCCCACAGTTACGTTTCTCTCAGTGTTTCAAATCCCTCCTGACTCTGGGGGACCTGACTCCAGGTTTTTTCACTCTGTACAGTCACGGTTTTGCACACAATAGAGCCTCAAAAAGGCCCGTGAGAGAACGTGTGATCTACTCCTCCGCAGAAAGTTCCTCTGCCCTATTCCTGTGGCCAAGTTCTTGTTCTTTCAGGCCAAACATCTTTTATTTTCATTAACTCTCTATTTTACTTGGAAGAAGAAATACTATGAAGACTCCTGGATTCTTCCTTAAAAATGTATCTTCTAGGCCAGTGATTCTCAACCTGTGGGTCACGATCCATAGAAACTGCATTAAAGTGCCGAGGTTTTGGGAAGGTTGAGAACCCCTGTTCTGGGCGACTTCTGCAGACTGTCATCCATTGAACACAAACTTTATCTGCAGCCTTCTCATGGTGGGCACCATCCATTTGCGCACATGGGGAACTACCTTAGTTGTCCCCAACTGTCTTTTCCTTTATGTCATTGGAATATACCTAAAATAGTTCTGTAGTTAAGTCTTTTCCCTAATGAATAATTTCTGCTGTTTATAATCATTATGTCTCGAGCACTCCGCTATTTCTGCAACCTGGCTCCACCTTTCATCCACATTTATTTTTCATCAGGAGCCTTCTTGGAGTTGGCCTTCAGAAAGTTTGTCTGTTAGTGTAATGTAAATTCAGGCGTTGAACAAAGTCGGACAATTAAGTGTGAGAACTCTTTCTAGAAAGAGTGCTGAATATCACTCCGGTTGAAGGGACTCCCCTGGGGAACCTCTGCACTGACACCAGAGCCTAATCCACCCTTCAAAGTAATTTTGGAACTCTTTTTTGTGGAATGGCCATCAGAACTGTCATACGAGGCCTGACAATTAAGTTTGTGAACTCATCCTAGAAAAAGTGCTTATAACCCTGCATCTGGACCTTGTTTCTTCTTTGCAGATGCTCAGAGGTCAGGTCTTCAATGCCAGCATGTTCATTATCTTGAGCACAAAGTTCTTCGGAACCACTCAAATCCATTGTGGTTTTTCATCTTTACACTTGAGGCTTTAAAATAAATAGTGAAGGAGAGATGAAGGGTTGTTGTCAAAACATTTTCTTGTACATATGAAATAAAATAAGGATGTGCCAGACTGAAAATTTAAGATTAAGATGGGAACACCAAGCTCATATTCTAGATTCATCCTCGCCTGCATTATGTGATGACTTGAATGATACTAGAGTTTTCTAGGGTTCTGTCGGTTTCAGATGTCGCTGCTATCATAATTGGCGATCAGAGCTGTGCCTCTGCTTTTAATCTCTCTTTGGCATTTTGCCCTTGTTCTACCTGGATGCTCTCAAACAAATTCAAATGTTTTAATTCACTATAGTTTTGACCACAGAGCTTTTTCTTCCTACATTTTTGTAGAATGTGAACTTTGCAGTCTACCTTCCCTGGGCAGGCCTATTAAAAAGAGGAGACTTTGCACAGTAGTGGGAAGAGGAGAAGCCTGTAGATGAAGGGGAGAGACTCTGGTGCTATGCTATTTAGGAATGGATGTAATAGGTGTTTTAGGCTTTAAATAAGCATGGTATAAAGCACAAAAGTAATCTATAACAGATGGAAGTATAATACACACATTGCAAAACGTTAGACAAAAACAGTGAAAACACACACTTTCACACCGCTTTCCTCCGTATGAAAAGGGAGGGAAGGCAAAAACAGAGGGAATAAAAGAAAAGAAAATAAGCAGAGGCAAAATGTATTATGGTAGAAGGAGAAGTGATATGTAGGAAGGATCAACAAATAATAATGGCCTAAAATAAAATTAACACCCCCAGAAATTTCCAGTTATAAATTATAAAGCTGACATACCTACAACTACTTTAAGGATAGTTGAAAGTGGTTATACCTAAAAATACCAGAAGAAACTTGTGAGACATAATAATTTTAGACAAAATAGACTTTAATAGTACAAGAATTCTTTATGCATAAGGAATATAACACATAGTGATAGAAAGTTCAATTCAGCAAGAAAACATAATAATAATAATAATCTTGGATTCATGTAATAAATTAATACCAAAAACATAAGGAAAAAATTCATATGATTACAAGGGAAAAAGTAAAATGTACTATCAAATATCCAAATTGTAACACTACTCTCTTGGAGGTCAAACATTATATTTAAATAGCATGAGACTTAAGTAGTTTATATTACATTAATTACATACTTTTTGTTTTTAACAGCTAATAGAGAATGTAGACTCTCAAGAAGATATGAGACTTTGGCCTTTACATTGAATTTCTTTAGAACTCAAACTTGGGGCAAATATTTGAGTGCCAGTGGTTTACTGATATGGGGAAGGAAGCACTGATAGAGAGATGGGAAAGGAAAGAACTAAAGGGCAGAGTTTCAGGTTAGTTACCAGTGTGGGTGAATGGAGCTTGCTCTTGCTGAGAAACTATAGGAGTCAGTATAAGACATGTACCTTGGAGTTTCCAACACCAGGGGCAGAGAGCTGAGAATTGACAGACCAATCCCCAGCAGGCGTTGGCTGAGAGATGTTCCCTGGAGGACATTCTCTGTGGCATACCCATTGTGCTCAGTGGGCCACAGGACAGGGGGTGGCAGCACAGGCCATGGACAAAGAGGGAAGGTTGTAGGCTAGGAGGTGCTGGCAATCAGTTCACTCTGCAGTGGTGAGGAGGAGGGAAGCAGGGTGGCTCTTCAACAGCATTGCTATGGCCAGCCTATCATCAGGATAACAATTTTCAGCACATTTATAGAAGGCTTCACAATGTCTAAAATTTTAGATATAGTGCACTTATGTTATAACCATAAAGAATTTAAAAATCCACATACATTAGAAATAAAAAAGTTCTTGGCTAGGCGTGGTGGCTCACGCCTGTAATCCTAGCACTCTGGGAGGCTGAGGAAGGGGGAATGCTTGAGTTCACAGGTTTTAGACCAGCCTGAGCAAGAGCAAGAACCTTGTCTCTACTAAAAATCGAAAATCTGAGGCAAGAGGATGGCTTGAGCGCAAGAATTGGAGGTTGCTGTGAGCTATGATTTGATGTTATGGCACTCCACCCAGGGCGACAGCTTGAGACTGTGTCTCAAAACAAACAAATAAATAAATAAATAAATAAAAATGTTCTCAGTAAATGTGCATCAGAAGTAAGTCACAATGCAAATGTAAAGAAATTACTGACTGGGCACCTGTACCTCAGTAGTTAGTGGGTAAGCCATATGCTCCAGGGCTGGTGGGTTCGAACGCAGCCCAGATCTGCTAAACCAACGAAAAAAAACACCTGGGCATTATGTTGTGGGCTCCTGTAGTCCCAGCTAATAGGGAGGCTGAAGTAAGAGAATAGCTTGAGCCCAAGAGTTTGAGGTTGCTGTGAACTGTGACACCATGGCACTCTACAAGGGTGACAAAGTGAGTCTGTCTCAAAAATAAATAAAAAGAAAGAAAGAAATTACTTAGACCTAGGAGATAACAAAAATCACGTATGCAGGAGATGCAGTGATAAGGAAGGTTTCAGAGGTGTCCAGCCTTTTTTCTTTTCTGCTGCACATTGAAAGAACAAGAGCTGTCCTGGGCTACACATAAACACACAAACACTAACAAAGCAAAAACAAAGGTCTCTGCACACTTTCGTGATATCTGACACCACAGATAAGCCAAAAATGTCCTCATAGAATCAACATGCAGCCAGAGACCGCAGGTTGGACACCCCTGAGAGGAACATTTACAACAAAACACCCCCCCCAAAAAAAACCCCAAAGCTGAAAGTCAATGAGTTAAGCAACCATATTATAAAGTAGTAAAAGCATACCAAAATAACCTCAAGAAATACAGAGAAGGAAATAGTCAAGAAGATAGTAGGAATTAATGAAATAGAAAACTATCACAGGGGAGATGAGGGGAGCTAAATGTTAAGAAAAAGACTAAAATTAGTGGAGCAGACAGATTCCTGGGAGGGCTGAGAAAGCATAAAAGGATAATCATGGATCATCTCGAGGACATAAAGGAACATAACTATACACAGAAGTTATTAAATACATTGTGAAGCTTATTTTAAATCATTGAGTTTCTTTTAATCTAATAATTGGAGTTTCCCTTCATTCACAAACTGATTTTTAGCCATAGCTTGGTCTACGTGATTAAAGAAAACCCTGCTGAAACATTCTCTAGATCAGCTGTTCTCAACCTGTGGGTCGCGACAACTTTGGGGGTGGAATGACTCTTTCACAGGGTTTGCCTAAACACATCCTGCATATCAGATATTTACATTACGATTCCTAACAGTAGCAAAGTCACAGTTATGAAGTAGCAATGAAAATAATTTTATGGTTGGGGTTACCATGACATGAGGAACCAGATTAAAGGGTTGCGGCATTAGGAAGGTTGAGAACCACTGCTAGAGACACCAGTGTGGTCTTGTGTGACCCCAGCACCGTCTCAGACCAGAACCTTGACATTGGTGTATGCTCCTGGAAAGGTTGCAGGCTTTTCTCTGGTCCATTTTTGTGTAGAATCTTGTGTGTACTGTGCTGTGTGCAATTCTACAGAGTGAAATCATGTTTATAAAGTTAAAAAAATAAGTAAAATTACACTGTAGGAAGGATTAAACATCATACTTTCTACAACAGTCACCAATATCATAACTCATCTGAGGAATTACTGAGAACAAGAGAAGTCTGGAAATCTCTCGTGACTCGGAAGGCAAGTCACCAAGTAACTCAGTAATCCTGGAGGAGCAAAAGTTCAGTCCTGTAGTAGACAGCTATTGTTAAACATGAAGCATTTTATGGCAGTTTCTTGAAGGATTGGTGGAGAAAAATTGCAGTTAGTATTTTGGAGATGAAGATTATTTCCTTGAGCACATACTCTCTTGGCACCTATGAGATCATTTCCCTGCTCACACAGCCCCTGAATGTCTTTGCTTAGTAATCTTTCTGCCTATTATGCGTCTTCTCAATAAAAGGACTCTGCAAGAAGTGCTCTATGCTATCCTACACCTATGGTTAGCCTTGACCTCTTGCAGTATGTACTGTCAATCTGTGTCTCTTGTGATCATTTATGAGGTTGCGGCAACACCACATATAGTTTTAGAGATGCTTTTGTTTATGTCTCTCTCTCTATATATATATATATATTTTAAATTTTTTAATTTTTTTTTGCAGTTTTTGGCTTGGGCCAGGTTTGAACCCGGCACTGTAGTATAGGGGGCCAGTTCCTTTGGGCCACAGGTGCCACCCTATATATATATTTTAAAAGCAAGATGACGTGATGATTTGGACACAATTATAAGGAGGTTATTTTTTGTTTTAGTTCTTAAATGGTACTGAGCTTGCAAGTTTTCATGTTAAATGTCTGTTTCTGATTCACATATGTGAAACATAAATTATTGCATAATAGAATATTTCATTGAGTGTAAGAAATTTGGAGGCTGTCATTGATCTCTTGAGGACTATTGTGGAAGATGGTGCCAACTAATGGCAACAGGGAGGTGATGTGGTAATCTCTGCTCTCTTGAAAGGACGCAAGGTGAAGGGCAGGGCACCGCCTGAATGAGAACAGGCCAGCAAAGTGGCGACAGGGAGGGGAAGAAAGAACAATCCTTTGTTCACCATCAAAGAAGAGTAAGGACAGCTGGTCACCAAACCTTCCTGGAGGTTTTAGGTCTTGAGAGAAAGATAGAAGGAAAGACCTGAGCCACTCAGTTTGGGGTGGTATTTACCTTTTTTTTTTTTTTTTTTTTGAGACAGAGCCTCAAGCTGTCACCCTGGATAGAGTGCTGTGGCATCACAGCTCACAGCAACCTCCAATTCCTGGGCTCAAGCGAGTCTCTTGCCTCCGCCTCCCAAGTAGCTGGGACTACA
>CAUYON010136585.1:0-35221 GCA_963573935.1 Arctocebus calabarensis | reverse complement strand
CACCCTGGGTACAGTGCTGTGGCATCACAGCTCACAGCAACCTCCAGTTCCTGGGCTCAAGCGAGTCTCCTGCCTCTGCCTCCCAAGTAGCTGGGACTACAGGCGCCCGCCACAACGCCTGGCCATTTTTTGGTTGCAGCCATCGTTGTTTGGCAGGCCCTGGGGCTGGATTCGAACCCGCCAGCTCAGATGTATGTGGCTGGCACCTTAGCCCATTGAGCCACAGGCGCCGAGCCAATATCTGTTTTCTTAAAAAGAATACTCAGCTAAAAGACCATTTGATTTTTTTTTTTTTTTTTTGAGACAGAGCCTTAACCTGTCATCCTGGATAGAGTGCTGTGGCATCACAGCTCACAGCAACCTCCAGTTCCTGGGCTCAAGCGAGGCTCCTGCCTCCGCCTCCCAAGTAGCTGGGACCACAGGCGCCCGCCACAACGCCCGGCCATTTTTTGGTTGCAGCCATCATTGTTGGGGGGCCCCGGGCTGGATTCGAACCTGCCAGCTCAGGTGTACGTGGCTGGCGCCTTAGCCCGTTGAGCCACAGGCGCCGAGCCAGACCATTTGATTTTGTAATGTCATTGATGATGAATATCTAAACATTGCATAGACCAAAAACCAAATACACAATCCATGCTGCAGAAATGCCATAGTGGCACTTCTAAAAGAGAAGCTCAGTTGCTGAGAGCCTCTTTTTGCTACAGTAGTTTTTTAAAACTACCCATGGAGAAGTGCAGAAGCCTAATGCTTCTTTGTAGTGCTCCGTGAAAAACTTCTGAGGTTGTAGATATTTACCTAAACCCCAAGTCTTCACTTCCTCCAATTCCATCCCTGCCCTCTTTAGTTCTCCCTTCTTCTCCTTTACAAAGTGTATCTCAGGGCTGTTTCTCAGATCAGAACATGATTCAGTGAAATTTCTTTGAAAATCTGTTTATTTCTGACCTTTGAAATTATAGAAATCTCCTGGGAATTACCACTACCAGAGATGCTTGTAACATAAATGAGAATAACTCCATGATTTTTTCTGGAAATCAGCCCCTCTGAGTGCTGATTTAAATGCAGATGTCTGAGCTATATTCCTAGAACTGATGATTCATTTAGTCCAGGGGTGAGGCCTAGGAAGCTGGCTGCATTATACCCATTACCCCTGTGGGTAGATGGGTGATTGGTAGTTCAGACCTAGAGTCAGAGAGAGGGGCCGATTCCCAGAAGAAAGTCCCACTGACTCAGACTGTGATGGGGAGAACACCATTAGAGAAACTCTTCCTTCAGAGGAAAAACCGAGTGGGTAAGGACATTTTTGAGCATTTTGATAGTGGTAACTGAGTATTAATTTTCTAATTAATACCTATCTAATTTTCTTTTTTTCTTTTCTTTCTTCCTTTTTTTTTTTATAAAGTTCACAGTTGATTACTGAGCCCCAACAAAATATATATGATCTTGAGGAGATGCTCAGAAGCTTTATCTTATTGATCTGGGTCTGTGTCAAATGCTGTGTAAGTCATGACTGTTTCCCTATCAAAGGTGATAATAAAGGGACAGTAAATAGTCCCTTGGATTTACTCAATACCCAACTAAAATTGCTTGTATTCTGAAGTCATAAAAATTGTGTTAAATCGTTATGCTATAGATATCTCATTCTGGGCTCATCTTTATGTCACAATTCAGAACCAAAGTCATTAACATTTGTAATTAAAATCTCAAGAGTTCACCAAATCAAACCTCTTTGCTGTACAGATGAAACAACCAGCACTCATCAAGGTCTAGCCCTCAAGGAGCTGGCATCCTAGTGAAATCACTGTGCTGCAATTCTTACTCCCTTCCCTGGTGTCTTTCTATTCACATTTGGGTTCATTTACTCCACAGATGAAGCAACCAGCACTCATCAAGGTCTAGCCCTCAAGGAGCTTGCGTCCCAGTGAAATCACTGTGCTGCAATTCTTATTCCCTTCCCTGGTGTCTTTCTATTCACATTTGGGTTCATTTACAGGGCCTGATACAGTGACACTTGCTGCATACTTGATAAATATTGTTATTGTGAATATCAGGTAGTATGACAAGTACAGTCAATATAGTAAAGATACCAAAGGTTGAGTATTGTGAATACTTGTGGAGTAAATGATGGCAAAGGTGAGCATCAGTCATGAAAGTCCTTGCTCATTTGTGAATACTTGTGGAGTAATTGATGGCAAAGGTGAGCATCAGTCATGAAAGTCCTTGCCCTCATGGAGCCTACAGTCTGGAAGGAAAGGTAGAAAGTCAACAGGCAGTTTTGGGGGGCTCCAGGAGAACAGTGTCTATTTATTACTGCATACAGGGCCTGATACAGTGACACTTACTGCATACTCGATAAATATTGTTATTGTGAATATCAGGTAGTATGATAAGTACAGTCAATATAGTAAAGATACCAAAGGTTAAACTCTTTTCTCATCAGCATCTATCAGAGGTATCATAGGGTTAAAGAGCAGAATCCCTTTCAGCTGTTTAGGTGGGGGATAGAGTGATGGTTCTAGAAAGCTCCTATGTGCCTTCCCCTAACTCTCCCAGTATCCTGGGCCTGACGGCTTCTCTCAAGTAATCTAAACTTCTAAATGTCTAACAGGTATCCCCTTGCATTCTCAAGTCTCCTTACTCCAACTTTTCTTTCTTTTCTTTTTTGTTTTTAATCTCACTTGGTCTCACTTTGTCACCCTCAGTAGAGTGCTGTGGCATCACAGCTCACAGCAACCTCAAACTTTTGGTTCAAGTGATTCTCTTGCCTCAGCCTCCCAAGTAACTGGGACTACAGGTGCCCACCACAGCGCCCGGCTATTTTTAGAGATGACAGTCTCACTCTTGCTCAACTGGGCTTGAACTCCTGAGCTCAGGTGATCCAAGAGTGGTAGGATTCCAGCCTTGTCCCCCAAGAGTGGTAGGATTCCATTCCTGGCACGAGCCATTCCTGGCTTTACTCCAACTTTTAAAGACCGCTACCTACCACTGCCTTTCTGGCTATTGTTATCAAAATCTAAACTCATTTAGAAGCATATGTTAAGTGACCGTTCAAAGGAAAAAAATAAATAAAGCAAAGACCACAAGGCCAGGAAGCCAGGGCTGAAGAAAGAAGGAGCATGTCTCAGACTGAGAAGAGGTGGTAGCGATGTGGTTGTGTGTTGTGTAAAGGACTGATGGACCTGGAGATATAGCAAGGCCATACTTCAGAAGGAACAGGTATGGTGCTCAAAAAAAGGGCTACACCCAGAGCACTAGGCAACAGTCTTGACTAAGACTTCTATGTGTTAGTTATTTTTTGTTGCAAAAATTTACTGCAAACTTTGAGGGTTCAAATATACATTTATTTGTATGTCCATAGTCCAGATACAGTTCAGTTGCAGCTTCTGCTTCAGGGCCTTTCACAAGGCCATGAACAAGGTGTCAGCCAAGGCTGGCATCTACTGTGAAGCTTTCACTTTTGAAGGATCTATTTCCAAACTCAAGAGGAGTTTGTTGCTAGAATTCATTTCTTTGCTGGCTGTTGCCTGGAAATTGACATCAGTTTCTTGCCATATAGGCCTCACCAACATGACTGCTTCACCAAAGCATGCAAGCTACAAAGGCAACGGGGTCTGCTCGCAAGATGGATGTTCATCTTTAATAATCTAATCACAGTTGTGACAGCCTATCAACATTCTGTTCACTTGAAGAAAGTTACTCAATAAAAGAGGATTAGGCCAGGCGAGGTGGCTCACACCTGTAATCCTAGTACTCTGGGAGGGTGAGGCAGTGGATTGCTTGAGCTCATGAGTTCGAGACCAGCCTGAGCAAAAAAGCAAGACCCTGTCTCCACTAAAAATAGAAAAACTGAGGCAAGAGGATCCTTTTAAGTGCCTAAGTTGAAGGTTGCTGTGAGCTATGACACCCCAGCACTCTATCCAGGGTGACAGCTTGAGACTCTGCCTCAAAAAAAAAAAAGAAATGATAATATGGACCATACATACATAATACATACAAATGATAATATGGTCCATACATATTTGGGCCATAGAGGCTTGGACCAAGAGTTTGTCAGCCGTGATGCCTTCTCACTGGTAAGAGATTGGCAGTTGTCTCCCTAACACTCATATGTTCTTTCTTCTTTTTAGGTAATAGGAGTCCTCAGGTTTTAGGGAAGCACATGGCTGTCCATCTTGAAACTAGATATCCAACCCTTTTTGCAGTCAGATGTGGCCATGTGACTAAGGGGAGAGGAGTGGGCCACTCTAGGTAACATCCTTAAAAGGAAAGTGCATGCCTTCCTTTTCCTCTTTTCCTGCTTCCTGAGGCTGAAATACAGACAGGATTGTTGTCACCTAACTCAACCATGTGCTTGAGGATAGTACCCCAGAACATGGCCAAGCAACAAATCAGAAGCAATCGGGACATCCAGATTGTCATGTGAAGCCGAGCATACCTATTTTCCTGGGCCGCCTACCACCTGGACTTCTGCGTGAAAGAAAGTACTATCTGGTTTAAGCCATCATTCCTTGGTGTCTGTTACGGTACCCAAAAAATACCCTCGCTGGTAGACCACATGGTGCTTCTGAGGCAGTTGCCAGCATTTCTCCTGCTGAGTCTTCCTGGAGCAGCTGTGAATTACATCTCTTTAAAAGAGTACCTGGAAAGCAAGCCCATATGATAATCACCTTTGTGGCACCCAAGGCTGCGCTTGCTGGTGTCCTCAAAATAAGTTCTCAGACCTTCCAGAGTCAAGTTTTCCATCCTTAAGGAGTCTTCAAGGATGGAAAACTCCATCACTGCCTTCCTTCCAGTTTTGCCCCTACTCAGCTACCTAGATGACTTTGTTCATTCAATTCTCCACTTACTTCACTATTTAGAGGGCTCTTCTCGTGTGACACTCACTGTTTTATGTACCAAGGGAACAACAATGAACAGGACAGACACAAACTTTACACCCTTAGGAAGCTGATACTCTAGTAGGGCAGGAAAGACCCAGTAAACAAACAAGATAATCGCATGAAATTGTAATATAAACAACATTCTATAGTTTGTCTTCCGGGTCCTACGAGATCACACAGGCAAACTGACTTTCAGCTACATTGCTGAATTACGCCATCTGTGGTAGCCAGCCTCAAAGATGACCTCCAATAATTTTTGTCTCTTAACTGCCTCAGACTGAAGGAGATATATTATTTCCATATACATTCCTTTGATGAGAATTAGTCCCACAGACACACTTAGAAGCATGGAGTGTGGGGAAATATGCAAAAAAGAAGCACATGCAAATTTGTTGAACACTAACAGTAACCTGCCAATGTGTTCATTGTAAAAAATAAGTAAATAGAAAACACAAAGGCATAGATGACAAAAGGGCTGCTTTATATTCACCTTTCCCAGATAACTACTGTTAACATTTAGTTTATTAAATCAACAACTCTTTCTTGGTCACCTGCAGTGTGCCCAGCCTAGATGCAGGACGTGGTTCCTAACCTCCTCTGGCTCCCAGGTTGTGTGTGTGTGGCCATCCTCTTTGATTTGTAACCTGCCTCTGCTACACCTAGGCATGTGATTTCAGGCAAATTATTCATCTCCAGGAGTTTCTTCATTTGCAAAAATAATAGTATCTAACTCATACAGTTGTTGTGGGGATTAAATTAGACAATATAGGTTAAATAATTTTAGAAGATAATCTGATGCATAATAAGCACTCACTAAAACATCTGCTACTGTTGCTATATGCATAATATAAATATTTGCTTTATGTAAAAACTATGCTTATGGTGCTATTTGAAGGTATCTACTTCTTGAACCCTTTCAGCAATGGGACCTTAATTCCATTTTACAACATAGAAGATGATGATCAATATTTTAACTACTTTATGCTTTGTCTAGATTTATCCTATATTAGCCCAGAAATACATAGTCATAGGGTATACGAATGGACAGTGTAAGCTATTTATGAATTGAATGTTTGTGTCCCCCCCCCAAATTTCATATGTTGAAATCCTAACCCCCATGTGACAGTATGAGGAGGTGGGTCCAATTGGAAAGCAATTAGCATCCTTATAAAAGAGACCCCAGAGAGCTCGCTAGTCCTCTTTCTGCCACGTGAGGATACAGTGAGAGGCTGGCAGAAACCTAGAAGAGGCCCTCGCCAGAACCCAGTTGTGCTATTATCCTGATCTTGGGCTCCCAGTCTCCTGAACAGAGAAATAAATTTCTGTTGTTTATAGGATACCTAGTCTATGGTACTTCACTACAGCAGGCCAAACTATCTGACACACATACAATTTTTGTAAGTCTGAATTTTTCTGAAGGAGATCAAAATTTAAGTACATTTTGAAAGGATTTATAATCCAAAAGTATTTAAGAACTGTGATTTAAATGGACCAGTCCTTGACCCCAATCAAGTAATTTTTACCTTTTTTCTATTCCAAGTCTCTCCATCTGTGTGTTTAGTTAAAATTGAAATCATTCCTCTTTCTTTCCTAGACATGTGAAAGCTTTCTAGAAAAACAGACGAAAATGGAAACAAAGAACCCAAACCAACAGTTTTACTGAAGTTTAAGCTTAATGGTTCCCGTGTACTTCTGGCTCCTCTGTGGAACAGGATGCATTGTTAATCTTTTAGATATACTTGAGTTTTAACAACCACACACATCTTTCCAGGCCAGGCTTTAAAAATCTGTTTCTATTCTGTTTCTTCATGAAGGTTATTTCTTTTTCTCTGCAGAGCATATCCTTATTTTGATTTTTCCCCCTCCATATTCATTCTAAAGCACTGCTCTAGAGAAGATACCTATGTGCCATTAGACACTTGAAAAGTACTCAACCCTACAATTTAATGCTACTATCTATATTCTAAACTAGTGATTTATAAAATGTACCTTTGAATATCAGTGACTTTAATATTAAACTGCCACAAATAAGATCTTTAAAGGGGGAGATTCAACTATTAGCTTTGCTAATTGCGAACAGGAATAGTCAAGATCGAGGGGTTGGCTTTTACTAAGAGTTTGGGTAGTAATTTTTAGAATCAGGTTTTCTACCATTTTCATACTTTATATGGTTGTCTTGGAACTGTCATGGGAATTTCAAGGGAGGAAATTTTAAAACCGCAACATAAATGATATGGTAATTAGCCAAAGTTTATCTAAAGTGGCAGAGATAGCTGACAAGCCAGTTGAAACCAGTTCTCGCCTTGGTCATCAGCCCCTCTAGTTGGCTTCTGCTTGAGGGTTGCTTACTTTAACACCTGCACCCAATCTTCAAGCCCCTGTATCTGGTCTTGGGCCTGTCCCAGTCTCCTGCTCTGATACTCCTTCAAGATCCCCAGAGTTCTCATCTCATTATTGTCTCAGCTCAAAGTCTAAGATTTCACCACTAATCAGGTACCAGTGTCAATGAGTTTTCTCAGATAAGCCTCTTTAATACAGTTCCTCAAAATATGAAGACCTGTGAACTCAAGAGAAAAGTGATGTGTTAAAATGTGTCCCAAGATCTTTGAAAGGCCTATTTCTGTCTGGAAGGGTTCATCTTAAATCTTTATGAAGTCTTAACAAAGTATTTAAAGTCACACCATTGGCTGCATCTCCACTCAGAGATAGCATCTTTCTGATTGTGCCCTAAATTTTATCTTTGCACCAGGGACTTTTCTTATTTTGAGAATACTTTGCTGACTGGAAAGACCAACCTGAGTCCTCCATACTTCTCTCAAATTGTGCTGGAAACTGAGCAGTTCTTTCTTTCTCTAGACGTATTTTATCATAAGTAGCTAAAAGAAACTAGTTGATCTTTCAGATTTCTGCTGGGAAATCTCCTTAGTCAAACCCATGGTATACTTTCTTTTTTTCCATGTAGGTCGTAATGTTACTAAACCTTTTGCTGCAATTTAGCAAGGTTACCTTCTTACCACCCTCCAATAATAATCTCCTGCTTGTCCTTCCAGCCTTCACTGGTAGTCTTTTCAAGGTCAGTCCAGCTTTCACCAATGAACTACTAAAGGCCATTTGAACTTGAGAGCCTGATGACACAAATAGACAATGGCCAGACAACATATAGAAATAGAACTCTCTGCTGGGTGCAGTGGCTCACGCCTGTAATCCAAACATTCTGGGAGGCTGAGGCGGGTAGATCACCTGAGCTCGGGAGTTTGAGAACAGCCTGAGCAAGAACAAGACCCCATCTCTAAAAACAGCCAGATATTGTGGTGGATCCTGTAATCCCAACTGCTTGGGAAGCCGAGGCAAGAAGATTGCTTGAGCCCAAGAGTTTGAGGTAGCTGTGAGCTATGACGCTGCGGCATTCTACCAAGGGCAACAAAGTGAAACTCTATCTCAAAAAAAAAAAAAAAAAGAAAGAAATAGAACTCTGACTCATGATCTGCAGCAGCCAACCTAGAAAACCAACCTATTATTTACAGTAATCAGCCCAGGAAGCCAGCCTAACATCAGCCAGCTTTATAGAAAGTCAGACTGCTATCTCCAGCAACAATTCAGGAAACAAAACAGTAGCCTCTGTAATAATTGACTCCAAATGGTGAAGACTTGATAAATAATTTTTATCTTCATTTCCATCTTAGGATTGAACAGTGAAAGCTGAATATGTATCCTAATTAATCATATAGGCTGCCCCGCTTCTAGCCAGCCCTCCTATACCTTCCCCATGCCACCATCTCCAATTAGGGCATACCGGACAGCTTTCCCACTCCTCTGCCTGCCTTCGAGTCTCTGCCAAAATGCAAGCAATGGTGGCTAACTCCCTTGCCAGAGCAAGCTCTGAGTATAACAAGCCTTTGGTTGTTCTCATCTGGTTGATCCTTATTTCCACAAGTTTCTTCCCACTGTCCAGTCAAAGGCTTAATGGTTTGGGTTTTAGTTATGGAACAATCCCAATTCCAGGTACCAATAGCTGGCTATTGCTGCAAACTACCCCCAAAACTTGGCAGCATGCAACAATAACCATCTTATTATGCTCACAGATTCTGTGGTCAGGAACTCAGTCAGGGCTGAACAAAGATGGCTTTCTCTGCTTCACAATGTCTGGGCCCTCAGCTGGCCAAACTTGGATGGCTAGGGGCAGAAATCACTCTGGAACTGCCTCACATCCTGAAGCCAGGGCTGGGGAGACTTAAAGATTGGGCGGAGATGGTGCTGGCAATCAGAAAATCTGCCACGTGGTTTTTCCCTGTGAAGTTGGCTCTTCACAGTAAGGTGGCTGGGCTTTGTAAGGAAGTGTCTTAAGAGACACAGCTAGACAGTGAGTAGTCTAAAGAAAAAAGGCAGGAACTGAATGGCCTTTACTGAGTTAGCCATGGAAGTCACATTTGCTGGTTCAAGCGAGTCACTCAGGCTAATCTAGATTCAAGAAGAGGGAATTAGATGCTGTGTCTCGATGGGGGAGTGAAAAGTCCTTCTGCATGAGAACATGTGAGCCAGGAGAGATCGTTGTAGTCAGTTTTGCTAACTATGATTTGCCACTCCAGACTACCTCCTTCCTGGAATTCATTCACATGTTACTTACATTTATGCAACTTTCTTTCAAAAAGAATTTGAGGAAACTCAACTGTAGTTAGAAGATGGATTGGTGGGGATAAAACAAAACAAAGGGAATTGACTGGTTTCAGGTGATGATTTCATACAGGCATTTATTTATTTATTTATTCCACAATTATTTTTTAAGCATTAACAATAGACTGTACACTATGGTTAGCACAAGGGATGAACAAAATTAACACAGGGCGTGAAGCTTAAGTCCAGTTGGGGAGGCAGACATTCTATAATCATATACTTACCATATATATGATAGGTGCTATGTACCTTCAAATATGACGCAGCAATGGTCCAGGAGTGTACAACACAGGAGCTTGGTCTAGTCCAGGCAGTTAGAGAAGACTTCCTTGAAAAGAGCAATATTTAAGCTACTAAATAGCAACACAAGAATGAGTAGAAGTCAGGTAACTAAAGTGTTATGAACCACTCGTGGTGCACAGATGTTATTATCATCATTATTATGTATTTATTCTGTAGTTTTGTATAATTTGTGATAGCCAGAGTTGATCTCCCATTTTTGTAAGTGTATAAAATTTGTTGTAAAGTAAATATTGTAGTAACTGACCCAGCAAGAAGACCCCTAAAAGCCCCTAACTGTTTCAACTTGAGTCCCCATCTGTCTCAAACTCCCCTTTTTGGTTTAATTCTGAGGACAGGTTTCTGACAAGAAAGTTCTCTGAGTTCCCTGAATCCCTAGCAATGTCTAAACACAATGCTGAGAAACTTACCTCAACCTCCCTAGCCTGCTAAACAATGGTAAAAATTCACTCAAGCAGAGATTCCCAGGAAACTGAGTTTCCCAGGTTGTCCCCATGGTTACTGAGTTACCCCCCTGAGCCACCACGCAGCTACCCCCTGAGCCAACTACCTGACTGTGACTCCGCCTTGTAACCCGCCGTGTTTTGCTTTTGTACATGCTTGCTTTGCCACATCAGCACAAAAAGGGTATAAAAGGCTGCCTGCATTTCTCTTAGGGGCCGTTTGCCTTTGGGGGGCAGCGGTCGTCTGTGCAGATGTAACCACTTGATTTGGCTGTTTGCCCTTTGGGCAGCGGTCTGTCTGTACAGATGTAATAAATGACCATCTGATTGGGGCTGTCTGCCTTTTTGCAGCGGCCCCCCTGCGCAGGAGTAAATTTTAAAATCACCTTTGATTTGTACCCAAAGTGGGGTTCCGTATTTTTATGGGTGGTCTCAGTTACAACAATATATTTAAAGCTGTCACTTTAAAGAAAGATGGTAAGTAAAATGATAGGTTAGACATTACATAAAAAGACAAACATCGTGAGGGTGATACGTGGATACCTGAAGTTTAGTGAATACGGGACTAGGTGTAGGGGGTGGAGCTGAGGAGGGGAGTCGTGGGCAGTTAATGGTAGAAGAAAGACTCAGGGTTTCTTGAAACAGAAAATTGACCTGTGTGGTTTGAGAAGAAAGAAAGAGAGAGTAGCTTGCAGCAAGCCAGAAGGGACTCTAATGCTCAGGGACTTCAATTCAAAACTGAAGCCCTCAAAGTCAAATGGGCAGGTGCACTTTTTCCCCTTAAATATTGTATTGTGGCAGGTTACTGCAGAACCATTGGTATTTCCCTACTATTTGAACAGTAGATTTTTAACTATAGAAATTAGTCTATACAAGTAACAACAATATTAACGTGTAATATTTAAAAGCTAATATTCACATTGGAAATAGGGTTGTTCAACTTTTCTTTTTAATTTCACAATATTACAGGGGCACGCACATTTTGATTGCACAGTTTGCTTTTGTATATGTTCAACATACTTCAATTATTTTAAAATCAATGGGATATCACTGAAGAATTTGAGAATGGGGATTGATAAACCCTATGAGTTTTTTAACGTAATTTTTATAAATGCAATCTGTGCATTTAAAAATTATACAAAAAAGCTAATAATATTAAAAAGCAACATTCTATTCTCTAACCCCATTCCTACCCCCAAAGGCAACAACGTAACTCTTCTATTTGTATTCTCCTAGTGGTTTCCTTCTTATCTCTAAGAAAATATATCTCCATTCCTTTATTTCTGAGGTTGGGACATTGTAGTAGACACGTCTTTCATGCTTGCTTCGATTTCTTCAGGTTCAGCCTTCTCCCCATCACTCAGCTTGCCCTGCCCAGGCCATCTCGGTGGTGATCGACTGAGTCTGAGCATGCGATTCTGCCTTAGGAGACCTTTGGGCCACATGGCTTCCCCGGTAGCTACCGAGGGCAACAGTGGCTCAAGCTAGATGTGTGAGGGAGCTAACGCCCTAGCCAGCAAATTTTTACCTATGAAAGACAGAAAGGGAAGGGAGCTTGCAAATACACTTTCTCTTCCTTCCTCCCCTGATGGACTATTCCAGGCACAATACAGGTATTCCTTATAGTCTGTCCAAAGAGGTCCTCTGTGACTGAGCAGGCACCTGCTGAGAACCCAGCTCTGTTTATTCATGAACACATGAGACAATGGCCAGAGCAGTCATTCATCACCTTGTACCTGCTACCATTCCCTCCCTGCTTCTTGCAGAGCTGGGATTGCACCTCCCAAAAAAGCACTAGCACTTAAGCTTTGCCTCAGGCTCTGTGTTTCAGGGAAATCAGACATTGCCAACATTATGGATGGATTTACAGCCATCACTAACACTTACACTCCCTTCTCCCTGTAGTGTTCCTCTAACTCAGTGGTTCTCAGCCTTCCTAATGCCGCAACCCTTCAATACAATTCCTGCGGGTCGTGACCCACACGTTGAGAATCGCTGCTCTAACTCATTGTTATTCATTCTATTACAGCTTTATTTAATTTTCCAACCACTGGAGACGGCCTTTCTTGTCTCTGACATTTTTCAGGATGAAGGCACTTGTGTCCCTTCCCTTCTGTTCACCTCTCCGCCCGTTCCCCTCCAAACCTCCACCATAAGGGTGTCCATAGTTTGACACCCTCAAGGTTGGTAGCATTTATATTCTGTTCTGTAATAACAATTATCTTCCATTATTTTCCTAAGTGCTGATTCTAACTTTGAAAATCAATGTACAGTGTCAATTACTATGATGACTATCCACTGAACAACAAATGTGTTTTCAGAGTTTGCTGTGTTGTGGAGCACTGTTCTCTAGAGTCTAGGGATAAAATGGGGAACAAAACACACTGAAATCCTTGACTTTGCAGAGCTTACATTTCAATTGGGGAGCAGACGATAAACAAGATAGACCAGATGGAGGACAGGAGCAAGAAGAGACAAAGCAAGCAGGGAGAAGAGGAAGGGTCAGTTTCAGGGGCCAAAATTTTAGCAGGGAAGGCCACTCTGAGAGGGTAACCTTAGGGAAGCAAGGGAGCAGCTGCTGCAGGAAACAGCATTTTAAGCAAAGGGAACAGCAAGCTTAATGGCCCTATGACAAGAACGTGCTCATTGTATTTAAGCAAGAGCAAGGCAGCTCATCTGGCTGGAGCAGATGACCCAAGGAGAGATTAGATGGAAATAAAGAAAGAGAAGAAATGAGGAGCAGATCTTGGAGGGCCTTCTACATTGGTTTTTGCTGTAAGAAGAAATGGATAAGGACTAGAAACAAAGACGTCGTAAAGAATGAACGAAGATAAATACATTCAGAAAAGAAAACAGATCATTACTGTGTCAAAATATTAAGCAATATTAATAACAATAATGCAAAGAAAGTAATGTTCACATTGTCAAATAAGAGTATGTCTATGATAGAATGCTTTGACTCTGAGGCTCAGTATGAAGTCATCAGGTAACTTCTTATTT
Organism: Arctocebus calabarensis; assembly: GCA_963573935.1. Taxonomy (NCBI): domain Eukaryota; kingdom Metazoa; phylum Chordata; class Mammalia; order Primates; family Lorisidae; genus Arctocebus; species Arctocebus calabarensis. Next base: position 21,933 of record CAUYON010136585.1, on the reverse strand, counting down.
TTTTTTCAAAGTCTCAAAAAAATAGACAACTAATATTATATAAATAAAAGTAAAAGATAGTTTCAAAAAACAGATCATGCCAAATCTTATAGACAATAGAAAAAGAAGAACTATTTCAAAATCATTCTACTTGATCTGGATACACCTGATATTGAAATTGGAGAAAATATATTGTTATAAAGGGAAATTACAAACATATTTCACTTATAAATGAGGATGCAAAATTCTAAACAGCATATTGACAAGTTGAATTAAAAATTAATGTTTAAGTAATGTACTTTGGTCAAAATTGAATCCAGTTTATGTGAGAATTAGTCACTATTTTCTTTCCTTTTTTTTGTTTTCTTTTAATTTTAAGCCTTTTTAATTCTGTGAAGGCAAAAAGTAGAAACTTAATAAATACATGTATATGTTAAAAAAAAAAATCAGAAAACTCCATGCAGTCAGGATGATAATTTTCCCTACACTGATTTATGAAATTAATATAACCTCAATCAAAAAAAATGTAGTTAGGCTCGGCGCCTGTGGCTCAATAGGCTAAGGCGCCAGCCACGTACACCTGAGCTGGCGGGTTCCAATCCAGCCCTGGCCCGCCAAACAACAATGACGGCTGCAGCCAAAAAAAACGGCTGGGCCTTGTAGTGGGCACCTATAGTCCCAGCTATTTGGGAGGCGAGGCAAGAGACTCGCTCGAGCCCAGGAATTGGAGGTTGCTGTGAGCTATGATGCTATGACACTCTATCCAGGGTGACAGCTTGAGGCTCTGTCTCAAAAAAAAAATGTAGTTATAAAAAAATAAAATAAGTCCATAAGTATTTTGTTGAAACTCTAAAGCAAATAAATTTTGATAGTATTAAAAAAAAATGGAAAACCTTGACAAGGTTTTTAGCAGTGAAGTAAAGGGATCTAAAGTACATCTGAACAGGATCACTCTGGATACTGCATTAAAAAGAGACTAAAGGGGATGAGAAGGAAGCAGGAAAACTAGTGAAGAAACGATTAAAATAATCTCAGCAAGAGATGATGGCTTGAAGTAGGGTGGTGTCAGGGAAGGAAAGGAAACTTGGGCAGAATCTGGGTATACTTTGAAGGTAGAATCAATATGATTGATGAATGGTTGGACCAGGAAAAAAAATGCAGTCAAGAATAACCTCAGAGTTTTGGACCTGAGCAATTAGAAGAATGGTGTTGTCACATAATGAACAAGATGAAAAGACTATTTAGGGGACATCTTTTAAGAGAAAAGATCAGGGACCCCACTATTTGTTGCTATTTTGATTATTTACTACTGCACAACCCATTGCCCTAAAACCTAATGGCTCAAAACAATTAATTGTCATCACTCATGGTTTCTGTCAGTCAGGAATTTGGGTGGGACCCAGTTGAGCATTTCTTGTCTGAGGTCTCTCACTGAAAATACCTATTTTAGTGCTGAAAGTCCTATGTCCTATCCCTTCCAAGGATGTAAAAAGTTCTGATTTTTGGTGATGAGTATCAAAGATGAGGGAGAAGGTAAAAAACCCACATAGAGGCCTCTCAAAATAGGGACTAAAGTCAATGGTGTTTTTAGTGTCAAATGGATCAGGTGTAAACTGTCTTAGGTGGTTACTGGCACAGATTTTTCCCAACCGCTGATGTTCATGACTATGGTGTATGTTTCACAGTAATGAATGTGGCATCACCGCAAGTGATATGCCTGAAGTATTCAACTTAAGGTGAATTGCAATTATGGGCATTAATAGTCTGTGTTTGACTTGACCTGTGTCTTAACTGCTGTGCTTTATATCAAGATTGTTATAGCCACCCTGGAGGATTGAGATGGCCTCAACTCCCACCCACAATTTGGATCAGATGTTGAGACTGATGATACCAAGCACACACTAACAGATAATGGAAAGGTTTATTACTTACATACTTGAGGTCCCTGAAGAGAGCAAGGCAGGTCTCTCTGCAGGTCTGGGAAGGCTTGAGAGAGCAGAGAATGGAGATTTTATTATGGTTAAAGGGTAGGCGTGGGGTGAAGGTTCCCATGTGTGGGGAGGATCTTGTGTAGTTTGAATGCCCCTGCCCCCAGATCCCAAAGGAGAGAAAACTCAGGCTTTCTATCAAACTGGCCAGATGTGGGGTGGGGGCTGGGGATGGGGAGGAAGTGATAAGGCTTAATGCTGTTTATAGTCAAACATAAAAAAATAGAGTTAGACTCTTCATTGCAGAGATAGTGCTAGTTTAATTTTGGGCTCTATGACTATTGTGACAATGTTTTCTAAAAGTTCAGATCATAAAAAAGAAGAACAACTGAAATATCACCAGTATGACCCAGATCTTGCTGAAAAGGAAGGTTAAAAGACTATTCTTTCACTGACATTAGGAAGGACACATACAACTAGATTAGGGAGGTGAGTAGCCAAAACACAGCATTCTGCACGATATGCAAACAGAATTTTGGATTGGGCATGCAGGAGATGGAGATTGTGAAAACACATATGGAGACTACATCTTGCAATTCTGGGATTAGCAAGGAAGTACTTCTATATCAATCGGAAGATCTGTGTTTTGTTTTGTTCTTTTGTTTTTTGATTCTCGAAGACACCAATGCTTAGTTTAAAATAACGACTACTGAATTAGTCTGGGCATACCACTCAAACAAACACACAGTATTTTACCATTGCTTTGATGGTGCCATGAGACTGAGCCAAGTTACATTTCCTGATTCATGGGTTGAAACTACAATGTCCCGTGGGCAAACAAAAGGGAGAAACTAGGTAACTGATGTGTTGGCCCCTGTGTTAGGTTGCTAGCGCTGCCATAACAAAGTCCCACAAATAGGTGGCTTGACACAACAGAAATGTACGCTTTCATAGTTCTGGAGGCTCAAAGTCTGAAATCAAGGTGTCTACAGGGATAGGCTGCCTCTGCGGTTCTAGGGAAGAATCTGTTCATGCCTCCATTCCTGGCAATCCTTGGCCTGTAGCTTCATCATACCAATTTCAGCTTCCATCCTAACTTGGCCATCTTTTCTCTCTCTGATTTATTCTGTGTCCAAATTTCCTTCTTTAAGGACACCGGTCATATTTTATGGTCTAATCCAGTATGACCTCATCTTAACTTGATTACTTCTACAAAGACCTATATTTCCCAAATAAGATCACATTCACAGGTTACAGATGGACATGAATTTTGAGGGGACACTGTTCAACCCAGTCCAACCCCTTATAGGATAGAGTTCATTCTGTCAGCTCTTACCTGTGACCGTGCTTTCTACAATATTATCAAGTAGCACAGTACAGCAAATTATAGCAAAAAAAACATGTCCCCTTGCTCTTCAGCACTTTAATTTGAAAAATAGAATTTCAAACAATTTTCTGATTTCTATGAAGATTTTATTTATTTGTTTATTTATTTCTTAACTGGCCCAGGCTGGGCTCAAACCCACCAGCCTCCATGCCAGCACCCTACCCTGAGCTACAGGCTCCGCCTTTATTTATTTATTTATTTATTTATTTAGAGATAGAGTCTCACTTTGTCACTCTGAGTAGCGTGCTGTAGCACCATCAGAGCTGTAGAAGTCTCAGGCCTTTGAAGGAATTCTTTACTGTTTTCTAGAATTAAATATTACTGGTGAGAAGTCTGATATCAGTCTGATTCAAATTCTTCTGTAGGTGACCTTTTATTATTATTTTTTGGGGGGGGGATGAGTCTCACAATGTCACCCTCTGTGGTGTCACAGCTCACAGCAACCTTGAACTTGGGCTTAGGCAATTCTCTTGACTCAGCCTCCCAAGTAGCTGGGACTATAGGCGCCTGCCACAATGCCTGGCTATTTTTTGTAGGTGACCTTTTAAAACAAAAACTAAAGATGTTTTTCATTTTGTTAGTTTTTTCCCATTCTAAAATTTCACAATCGTGTTGTATCAGTCAGGATCCAGTCAGGAGACAGAAACTATACTGGTAATATGAAGAGAGAAAATGTAATATGAAGAATTATTAGCGAGTAAAAGGGGATTATCTGCTAAAGGAATAAAGAATGCAGAAATAGCAGATGTAAAGAGCCATGGGACTTAGTTTGACCAATGGAATATGGTGAAAGGGATAATGTGGGAGTCTGAAGTGAGCTATAAGAGAACTTGCTGCTTCTGCTTTTGCCCTTGAGACTGCCATGTTAAGAGGCCTAGATTAGCCTTCTTGAAGATAACTGACAATGGGAGGAAGGCTCAGTCCACAGTCACCACCAACCCCTATACATCGGAATAAAGTCATAGGTCAACCAGGCCACAGTGAGCCATCAGGGGAGTGTTGGAATGACCACAGCAAGAGCAGCAGAATCCCTCAACCAAGCCAAGCCCAACTCGTTGATCTACAGAATAAGAAGCAAATAAAGTATTTGCTATTTTTAAGCCACTAAGTTTTGAGATGGTTTGTTATGCAGCAACAGACCACTGATTTAGGAGACCAGGAAAGAGTCTTGAAAAAGCCATATAGGGTAGATATATATAAACTGGGGGGGAAATGGTAGTCAGAGAGATAGGAAGAAAATCTCAGAAACAAGGTATAGACCTCCAGAAAGCAAAAATGAGGGTATACAACAGAGTCAAATATGGCTGAAAAGTCAGAAGACACGAAAAATTTCTTTTAGATTTAGTAGGCATGAAGGCTGTGGTCATTCGGTGACAGTTGGGAAGGAGGGAAAATTGATAAGTTCTGTTTTTGACAGGGAAGGAACTCAGAAAATTTCACACCAAAATATGACTTAATTTAAATATGGTTTAAGGAGTATTTTGAATTAAAGGCCCTTAGTGATCAATAGGACTTAGAGGGGGATTTACCCTTTATCTGCATAAAACCAGAGGGACCCATCAAGAAGGACAATTGTCTTTTCTTCTCCTTTTTTTTTTGAGACAGTCTCACTATGTCACCCTTGGTAGAGTGCCACGGTGTCACAACTTACAGCAACCTCAAACTCTTGTGCTTAAGTGATTCTCTTGCCTCAGCCTCCCAAGTAGCTGGGACTATAGGCACCCACCACAACACCCAGCTATTTTGTTGTTGTCATTATTATTTGGCAGGCCCAGGCCAGGTTTGAACCCACCACCCTTGGTGTATGTGGCTGGCACCCTAGCCACTGAGCTACAGTTGCCGAGCAGTCTTTTCTTCTCCTTGCTGTTATCCAGAATATTTCAGGAAAGATCAGGAATACAACCAGATCTGGCCCAATACATTTTAAAGATAATACCTGTCTCTCAAGTTGATTTAATTTCTGAAGAGACTCAGTCACAAGTCAATCTGTCCCCCTCCATCCATTTATTCTCCCAAGTATCTATTTATCCTCCCTAGAAATCATTTATGGCCCCTAAACAGAATTACCTATATTCCCCATCTTCCTCTCCCCTCAAAATTGAAGATATTAAGAATTTCTTGACCCCACTGAGATATGGGGTGATCACTCTATGATTCTCCCAGTGTGCGTGGTAAATAAATTTGTAATTTCTTTCTCTTATTAATCAGGCTTATTGTGAGTTGCTCTTTCAGCAACCTTCACAGAGGCAAAGGAGAAGTTTTCCTTTTTCCCCCCACAACAAGTAGAGTGTGAAATGCCTGTGGAATATCTAAGTAAATTTATCCAGCATATAGTTAAATTATATGAGCTCAAAACTCAATGGAGAATCCAGGGCCAATCAGCATGTAGGTGGTGGATAAAACCCTTACTGTGAATGACATCACCAGGGAGACCATGTCTAGCAGGATGTGAGGGGATCTTAGAGCACGCTAAGGTTATAAAGGATGACACAGGCAGAAAATCCTATAAATAAGCCCATAAATGAGAAGAACTGGGAAAAAATGGTACACAAAAGCCAAAAGTGTTTCAGAAGGGAGTGCCAAGTGAGAACACATGCGGTGAGAATAAGATGGCGTCAATCAGGCTGCAGTTGTCTTGACACAGGTGGTTTGGTCAGTTTAGGTTCTAAGTGACCTTTACCTCCTGGCTCCTATTCTTACTGTTTTGCAAATGAAAGATGCCTATCTTGAATATTTTAGGTGGATTGATTTAGGGGATTAACTGTTGAATTGAAAATGTTGTAATAGATCACTGGGTTATGCTGATTGTTATTTAAAATAAGGGTTGATGTGGTCTTTGCTTTGAATCTTTATGTATAATAAAACTGTGATCAAAGAACAGAACAGCCTTGGAAAGGCAACTTTCACTGTCCTCCAGGATCGCTGGCCTTCTGGACCAGCGATGGTGGACCTAGCCCCATCTCTGCATATTGGCTGACAGTGACAGGCAGTCCGACCCTCTTTGTCCAGTAACACAAGTACCGGTAACTATCTCACAAGCAGTAGAAAGACCTCCTAAGGCAAGGAACAGAATCCCCTCGCTCCTTCCTGCAAAGAATCTGACACCACTTGCCGGTGCAGTTTCCTGTCAAGGTGCAGACAAAGCCAGCAACAGCGTGCTGAGCAATGGCTGAGAATGTTTGAAGAGACTCCTGACGCAGAGAAGAGGGAAAAAGAGGGCACTTTCTAGTGCCAAGTTTTTGCTTTCTGTTTCATTTTGGTTTTTTTAAGGCTATTTGACTTAACTTATTTATTAGCTGAGGGGAAAGAAGTAGTTTTAACAAAAAAATAAAGAAGAGGAAGGGTTCCACTCTAATGGAATTTTTCCCCCAACATTTGTTTTTCCAGCAATTATGCAAAGACCTTCGGCTTCTATTTAGTTTTAGCAGTATCACCCTTCATCTTTGTGTATAGTTGGGTACAATTTCCACCTTTGTTTGCTTTTTCTGTTACAAGTTTAGGTTAGTTGATTCTCAATTAAGTTGGGGAGGGCCAGGGCCTTCTCACTTAGAGCTATCTTCAACTCACAGTCAGAGGAAGTATCTAGTTCTCTATCAAATCACAGTCAGAGGAAGTATCTATTCTCTACGGAGTTCCCAAACAGCACTAAGAAAAAAAATGAAATTCCCTGGTCAAATACATTTGAGAAAAGCTATACTTTAAAAATCTCCCTTTGAGAAACCGACAAAAACATTAGCATATTAAAGCTTCAGAGACATTCTACATTAAACAAAGAAACCCGTTTAACAGCTTAACAAACAGATTTCCTCTGAGGTGTATGGGACCTTTTTTTTTTCTTCTTCTTCTTTCTTTTTTCTTCTCTGCAGGTTATTAACATACCAGTAGAATTTTCTCTTAACACCAGTTTAGGAAACCCACCAATAGTCAATTGATTCTGTGTTCTGTGGAATCCTTTTAGGTTTTACAAAAGTCAGGTTCTTCTCACTCTTAGATTTATGTGGAGCCCTCCCTTAGAATAGTGATACCACCAATTACCAGAGGAAAACCTGTCAAACACCAGGGGGTAGCAGAGGGCCTTTAAAAAGATTGGACCAAAGAGAAAAGTAGGTGAGGAGAGGCCACTAAGAGATATATTTAATTAAAGTTAATAAAAATTCCCAGTCTGTGAAAGGATTGGTAATTTATTAGAAACCTTCCTAGAAGGATGTGAGTTGTAGACAGCATAAAAGAGACTCTTTATTTGTCTGGAGGAAGCAATCAACTAAACTACAATGATTTGAATTCAAAATATAAAATTGGAAATGATAACATATTTTGAAGTTCTGATGAAATAAAGAATTATGATATAATCCCCGTGGAAATGAAAGGGTGATCTACATTATGGGTTGAAAAGGGGGAAATTGTACAGCATAAATGTGTTAGTGGTGGTAGGCTGTCTCCAGCATTGCTCAGAGAAGAACAATGAACAATGGGACTCTGGTTGGTCCCAGTGTAAACCCTGATGAAATCCAGCCCACGTGGAACCACTGCCAACCCTCTTCTTCCCATATTATTAAAGACATTATTTAAGCACAACCAACTTTTTAAAAAAGATTGCTATTTCACATATTTACCAGTATTTAAATTCATCCACACATCAAGAATTAGAAGATGATCATCCTTTACATGAGGCCTGCAATAACAATGTTTTGGCTCCAGGCTCCCTCTACTGTTTTTGAAATGATAAACAAACATTTTATGGCACCCTCCTGACTAGATTCTAATGTTTATGAAAGTCAAAACAAACACAATCTTGTGCAATAATAAAGGATATCTTTAGTATGATAATCAGGAACTTCAATATTTGGAGAAAGTTGAAAAGATGAATAGTGAATATTTATATAGATAAAACACTATGAAGTTGCCCTTACTTGACTATTTCTTATCCATAAATGGCAACTTCATATGGTTCAATCTAATATATGAAAATGTAATTGCCAAAGAATATATGTACATGTGTGTTGCAGGGGAGGTTATTGTTTTTTAATAAATAATCTCCATTATGAAATCCCTACATGTATTGGTTGATTGGCATGATGTTTGTTGATCAAAATTAACTACAGAATAGATGGTTGAGGAGAAGCCACTAAGAGATACTGCCTTATAGGAATGTGTGTATTATAATTTGGATTTAGAAGAAAGAAATCTGCCTTTAGGTTATAAGTGTGAAGATATCAAATGTTTCGCTTGAGAAGGTGAATAAAAGAAATGTAGAAAAACACCTGTTTACAAGAGGAAAGCTGGAAATAAAATAGTTAACATTTTAACTGTGAGGGAAGGATGTAGGGCAATTTGCATAGACTTCAAACAATCTCACACTATTGAGAAAATCAGCAAATCCTGGAAAGAATGAAAGGTAACAGCTAAAGTCAATGTACTTCAAATATCCTTGGTGTTTCACAGTAACTAACAAAAAAGCATCTTCTGGATAAGTTCACACTTTGCACAAAATAAATATTAATTTTGTTGTTGGTAGTTTTCCAAAAAGTTAATATTTTACATTTCAGGATTTGAGTTTCTTAAACTTGCCTTTGAAGCTTAAGGAATGCCTTTTGAAGTTATGTTTTCATAATCTTAGGAATTCAGTTTAAGAATGAAAGATGCCATCAAAGATTTGTTTACAAAACTGTTCATTAAAACATTATTTTTGGTAGTTAGTTCTCTAATTAAGTCTTATGCCTAACATAGTGCCTAGTATATAGTAAAGCACTCAACAAATATTTTTGAAAAAATTAATTACAGGGGGAAAGGTGGAAATTTCCAAATTGGAGTCTGGTTGAATAAATTTTGGATAAGCTGTGGTTTATACATATTATATATAATATCATATGCCCTTAAACATGTTTTGAAGACATAAGACATTGAAATATTCAAGAGAGAATGCCAAGCTAACAGGGTTGCTAGCAATATGCACACTATTTAATACAAATTTTATAAAGTAAATATACATGTACACACAAAAAGGCTACAAGGAAAAATGTGACTGAGGTTATTAGTGACTGGTGGAATTTGGGGTGGTTTTTATTTTTTTTTGGTTGCAGCCATCATTGTTGATTTGCGAGCCGGGGCTGGATTTGAACCCACCAGCTCAGGTGTACGAGGCTGGCGCCTTAGCCCGCTGAGCCACAGGCACCGAGCCAGGGTGGTTTTTATTTTTTGTGTGTGCTTCTCTATAGGTTGCAAATGATTTATCATGATGAGCATGTATTAGTTTTATAATCAGAAAAACATTAAATGCTGTGTAAGAATTTTTATGTACTATTCTGCTAACATTCAGTTCTATAATAAAAATGTACCCATTAAAAGCCACAGAATTTGTCTCAGCACCCGTAGTTCAGTGAGTAGGACACCAGCCACATACACCGAGGCTGGCAGGTTCGAGCCTGGCCTGGACCTGCTAAACAATAACTACAACAAAAAAAATAGCCAGGTGTTGTGACAGGCACCTATAGTCCCAGCTGCTTGGGAGGCTGAGCCAAGGAAATCGCTTCAGCCCAAAAGTTTGAGGTTGCTGTGAGCTGTGATGCCACTGGTACTCTGCCAGGCTGACATAGTGAGACTCTGTCTCAAAAAGAAAAAAAAAAAAAACAGGGAATTTAATAAAAAGTAGTTGTTATGGAATGATTCAATATTTGTATGAAAGTGTATGGCTCTTCCTTTTAACCATTTGTGAAAATTTGTGTTAGAGCAAATTCTCCCTAGCCCAGTACTGTTGGTAATTTACTCAGTAGTGTGACTGCACCGGCCAGAGCTAAATGGTGCTATACTTTTGACTATTACACCAATAACAATTTCTGCACAAAAGTTATAGAGATAGGTGAATTGTTCCCAAGTTATACAAATAAAGGTGAAATGTAATGCTTTTTTCATCACAGAAGTAAAATAATCATCATGGGTTCAAATAGGCACTGGGCCAGCCATTTTCCCAAAAGGATTTTTAATCCTTACAGTTACTCTGAAAGTAGTATTTTTATTCAAATACATATATTATAGTAGAAGGAATAGAAATATCTCAGAGTTATTGGTGAATTGTCATGTGCCATGCTCTGTGTCAGGGGCTTTACTTCGTTTCTCTCATTCCATGTTCTGAGCTACAGGGGTAACTAGTCTACATGTTCCCACTTTGTACTTGATGACCTCGAGGCCCACATAGAAGCCAGATCTGTCTAACCACCCCCACATGGAGGAAAATACTTTTATTCTCCACAGTCATTAACCCGTTTTTGCCCTTACTTTCAGGTACAATTAATAAACATTTTAAAAACTGCATTCTACAAATGGGTTTGAGTTCTTCTGTTGTGGGGAAGAGGTAGAAGAGAAACTTGACTCACTTCCTAGTAGTAGAAAAATGGGAAAAGCCAGTCAGCCATTACCCATTCATCAATACTAAGGAAATTCAACAAAACTAATGTTTTCAAAGGTGTTGATCAGGAAATATAATGAATTTCCCTTTGCCTTGTTTGAGTGAAAAGTCTTCAATCAGACTTAAGTAATCAGCCTAGTGCGATAACTCACTCCTGCAATCCTACCACTCTGGTGGGAGGATCCCTGAGCTCAGAAGTTGAGATCAGCCTGAGCAAGAGTGAGACCCCCATCTCTACTAGAAAAAAATAGAAAAATTAGCCAGGCGATTTGTCTGGTGCCTGTAGTCCCAGGTACTTGGGAGGATGAGGTAGGAGGATAGCTTGAACCTGGGAGTTTGAGGTTGCTGTATGCTGGGCTGAGGCACCTTAGCCTGGGCAACAGAATGAGACTCAGTCTTGAAAAAAGCCAAAAAACAAAACTTAAGACAGCTTCTGTGTAAGGGTGTTCCTGTAACAGAGGAAGTAGTGGCATGCTAGATCCTTATCAATGAGTTAAAAAAATTTCCATTCTGGCTTTTCTCTTTTGTCCTTCTTATCATCTAGGACTCTTGGGAGAGTTGGAGGATAATTGTGGACAGATGATTAAGAGAATTTAAAAATAACTGAATCTCTGTATACTCTTAGTTCCTGATGGTTCACCTACTTCTATTTTATAATTATAATAATATTTTACCACTTATTAAGCATCTATGTACATCTTTATGTCATTTGAAGTTCACGACTGTTTACCGAAGTACACATCCTCAGAGGTCACCTACCCCCAGAGGTTAAATAGCAATCATACCTCATATCATGAGGCTACGATGTGAAATTCCAATCTGGATTTGATTACAACAAACACCCTTCCTTCAAAACACGGTGCCTAGCAACAAAGCGATTCTAGTGACTTCTTGCATCCCAAGTGCAGCAAAATAACCAATTCCTTCCCAGAAGCCAAGCTTGAGGGAAAATTAGAATTTTTCTAACAGAAAAGTTCCCCTGCCCATCTGTGACCAAAGCAGTTATTTAAGCAGCAGCCCCGGAGCTCCAGGGAACCTGGACTTGGTCCCCGCTGATGGGAGAGACGAGTCTCTGGTAACCCCTTGAATCTGATTTCTGGGAAAACTGGCGTCCAGGGTCTCCTATAATCTTCTTGGGGCGACCTCAGGTTGTGGGACCAAGTCCTGCAGGGAACATTTGTTCATCCACACTTAGGGACACTCATTTCCCCACCCGAAAGACTTCTCTTTACTCCACAAGTTGAAACACTAACATAGCCCCCCGTTCTCTCCCCCTCACCCCCGCTTATACTAAGGCATGGACACAGACGTTCCCATCCCCCCCACTTGGGCCCTCGTCAAGGCGGCCGGTGCACGTGCGCAGGTCGGTCAGAAGGTGCGCGCACCCGCTTCGCAGCGCAGGACCCTGGGGCCTCCGGCCTGTCGCTCAGCCCGGCCGCTCGCCCCGCACTCCCAGCGTCCCCCTAAGCTTACTCCGGGCCCGCCCCGCCCCCTCAGCTCCGTCCTCGGTCCCCGCCGCCTCCGTCCTGCGCCCTCCACCGCTCCCCCGGCTCCGCCCACCCTATTCCCGGCCCTCCCTGGCTCCCCGGGCTCGCCCCGCCTCCGCCCCACCCCCTTGGCCTCTACCCTCCAATGCTCTCGGGGCTCCCGCGGCGCCGGGTCCTGTCTCTATGGCAACGCGGCGTCCCAGGCTCGCATCTCCCGACACTGCGAGAGCGGCGAGCTAGGCTGGCCCTCGGTGTTTGCGGGTCCGACGGTCGGCTTGGCCAGGCCACCGTCGGGTAAGAGGCTCCAAGGCGACTGCAGGCCGCTCTCTTCCCGGCCCCACGCGCGGCCCGACCCAGCCCGCACGGACGCCCCCAGCGGTTCCAGCTCTTGGGCCGCACGGCTGCTGAGGCGCCGCCCGAGAAGGTAAGATCCGCGCGCCTGGAGGTGTGCCTCGCACTCGGCTTCCTCCTCCTGCTGTGGAATTTGAAATTGTTTAATCTTGTATTCATTTTCTGTAAAATGAGGGGTTTGGATAACACATCACGTCTATAATACACTCGTCCAGCCTTCTGTGAAATGATGTAATTGATTTGAAACTTCCAAAATTATAGTAATGTTTGACTGCTCTACTCTATACTGAGCCCTTGTAGTAATTAAAATAATGTCGGGCATAATTATCAATCTATTGTTGGCATAGGTGTGTTGGCTGAATCTGTTCTTACCCTAAGAGAGACCCCAGAAAGTTGCGTTGTGGGGAGGGCAGAGTCTCACTCTGTTGCCCCAGGCTGGAGTGCTATGCCTTTAGCCCAGCTCACAGCAACCTCAAACTCCTGGGTTCAAAAGAATTCCTCGGTTCAAAAGATCCTCCTGCTTCAGTCTCCCAAGTAGCTGATGGAGTCTCCCTCTAGCTCACACTGGTCTCAAACTCCAGAGCTCATGAGATCCTCCCACTTCAGCCTCCTAGAGGGCTAAGATTACAGGCATAAGCCGCTAAGGCTGGCCCTGAAAGTTGCTTTTTAAAAATAAGTCTGAAAAGGACACTGAAAATGTCTTTTAATTTGGCTCCTAAAAACCAAATATAAGGATCCCCAAATCCAATTAGTTAATTTTGTTTTGGTTTGGTTTGGTTGAGTTTTGTTTATTTGAAGTTATTTTGGTTTTTATAATCTCTGGAAAACAACAACAGCATTACTCTTTAAGTGTCGAGACTTTACCAGAGCTGAATTTTAATACCTTTGTAAGGATTCCACTGCACCCACTCCAGCATTTCAGAGCTTCCTACCTCATCTGGACAACTGAGCTACAATCCTGGTGGTTTCTCCCCTCTCTCTCTCTTCTTTTTTTTTTTTGAGACAGAGTCTCTTTGTCACCCTCTGTAGAGTGCCTGGCATCATTGCTCACAGCGACCTCAAACTCCTGGGCTCAAGCTATTCTCTTGCCTCAGCCTCCTGAGTAGCTGGGACTATAGACAACCCCCACTACTTCCCCCCCCCCCTTATTTTTAGAGTCCAGGTCTCACTCTTGCTCAAGCTAGTCTCTATCCTGTGAGCTCAGGCAATCCACTTGCCTTGGCCTTCCCTCATGTTGTGATTACAGGCCTGAGCCACTGTGCCCGGCCTTTTCCCCTCTCTTTCACTATCCAGTCTCAGTTGTGCCAATTATATGTGGCTTCATTGTCCAAGTTTACCTTCAGGACTGTCCTTGATAGGGTGTAGGTAACAATAACTATAGTAACAAGAGGAGAAGAAGGAGGGGTTGTAGTAATATTAATTCTAGCAGGAGATATACTACTACTATTATTATTAGCTATTTATGTTAATCTTCACAACTTTGTGAGATAGGATGGCATTTTTATCCTCACTTTATAGTTGTGAAACTGAATCAGAGGGAAGTTAAGGAACTTGCTCAAGGTCACATAATTTGCTAGGACTTGGAACATAAGCAATCTGACTCGGCAGTCTGGACTTCTAGCTTTGCATTATGCTATAAAGGAAATAAATGACATTTATATTTAGTCAAATGAATATAAGTAATGGATGATCATTGAAACCATTTTTATATGCATTTAAAGCTACGCTGTGGAATATTGTCTTGGACCATATTACATCTTCCCTACCAAGTTCCTTGAAGATGGAGGATAGTACTTAATCATCTCTGTCTTTCCTTGTCATCCTAGTTTCAGGGCCTAAACATGTAGCTGTTATCTTTATTCATTCTTTCTTTGCCTACTAGAATATAAGGTCGCTTATAAAAACAAATAGCACAAACCATAAAATAATTGCCTAGTTGTGATGAAGAAAAATTATGCCCTGTTTTCCAATATTACAAAAGAAACCAAAATAAGAATTTTTTAAAATCTGTATTTTAAATGTTGGTAATTAGGCCAGGTATGGTAACTCATGCCTGCACTGTAGGAGGCTAGGATGGGAGGCTGTCTTGAAGCTAGAAGTTCCAGATCAGGCCGAGTAACAAGGCCCTGAGTACAGCAAGGCCCTGTCTATACAAAAAAAAAATTTCAATTAGCTGGGCATGGTGGCACATGCATGTAGTCCCAGCTACTCAGGAGGCTAAGGCAGGAGGATCCTTTGAGCCCAGGAGTTTGAGGTTGCAGTAAGCTATGATCTGCCACTGTACTCTAGCTCAGGCTAAAGGGCATAGACCCTGCTTGAAAAAAAGAATGATATATATATCTATATATATATATATACACACACACACACAAATAATAACAAAATAATAAATATTGGTAGTTTACTTTATAAGAAATTTTTTTTTTTGAGATAGAGTTTTATTTTGTCACCCTCGGTAGAGTGCTGTGACATCACAGATCACAGCAACCTCAAATCTTGGGCTTAAGCGATTCTCTTGCCTCAGCCTCCTAAGAAGCTGGGACTACAGGCCCCCGCCACAATACCCAGCTATTTTTTTGTTGCAGTTGTCATTGTTATTTAGCTAACCTGGACTGGGCTCAAACCCACCAGCCTCGGTGCATGTGGCTGGTGCCATAACCACTATGCTACAGGTGCCAAACCTTATTAAGATGTTCATTTTGAAGTCTGTTGAGTCCTTGGGGCGGTGCTTGTGGCTCAAAGGGGTAGGGTGCCAGCCCCATATGTCGAAGGTGGCAGGTTCAAACCCAGCCCTGGCCAAAAAAACCCTGCAAAATAAAAAAAAAAATGAAGTCTGTAGAGTCCAAATAAAACCCATTTGGTCCTTTGGCTACTAGAACCCATACCTAGCAGACTGGGGGTATGAGATGTTTTATAGTACATTTTGGGGTGATACTAAGATTTTAAAATATGGGGTATATATTTCAGTTAGCGCCATGCTATTGCAGTACGGAGCTCCCTTTTCCACCACTCTCCCTTTTTCCACTTCTCTCTCATTTACCCTCTCCAGAATTTCTTTTCAAAGATAGATCTAATCACGTGATCACACTTCAAAGCCTTGGTTTGTTTTACATTGCTTCCTGAATAAAGTCCTAAATCCTTAGTATGTGGCAATTAATGAGTTTTATATTTGCTCCCACATACATTTCAACTTCATTATTGCCATTCTCTAACTCACAGCTGGACTACATTTCTCCCTCTGTTGACTGACTTCTGGTCACAACATGGTTAAAAGCCTTCATTTTGAAGCCTAACTCAGTCATGCTTCCCATAGCAGGTAGAATTAATTTCTTCCCACTTGGGTTCCTGTTAATCCTAGTACTGAAGCTTTAGTCTTTTTTGGTTTCAAGGAGTAGAAGCCAAATAAGACAAGTTCTCTTTTGGTTTTAAATGACAAAACAACTCCAGTTTGTTTAAGCAGAAAAGAGAAATTAATTGGATCCTGTAAAAGGCAGACGTTAATGTGGAAACAAGGACTGATATCATCAGGAAGGTATACAAAGACTGGCAATTAAGTTTGAGAACTTGCCACTGAGTGCCTATGTTGGCAGCACTGTACAAACTACTTGGTAAGGTTTCATAACCTTGGTATATCAGTGTTTCATAATTGTGTTTGTGTTGACATGTGGTGGTATCTTGCTGAGTGGCATTTCTTATTGTTGTTACATAGTTTTATGTGCCATTGGGTGTGTTGGAATTGAATTAGAGAAATGAACAAACATTCGTAAAATTTTTTTGACATAAGAGTCTCAGCTTGGCTCCTGTGGCTCAACGGGCTAAGGCGCCAGCCACGTACACCTGAGCTGGCGGGTTCGAATCCAGCCCTGGCCTGCCAAACAACAATGTCAGCTGCAACCAAAAAATGGCCAGGCATTGTGGCGGGCGCCTGTGGTCCCAGCTACTTGGGAGGCCTAGGCAGGAGACTTGCTTGAGCCCAGGAATTGGAGGTTGCTGTGAGCTGTGAAGCCACAGTACTCTATCCAGGGTGACAGCTTGAGGTTCTGTCTCAAAAAAAAAAAAAAGAGTCTCAGTTTGTCGCCCTTGGTAGAGTGCCGTGGTGTCACAGTTCACAGCAACCTCAAACTCTTGGGTTCAAGTAATTCTCTTGCCTCAGCCTCCCAAGTAGCTGGGACTTCAGGCATCTGCCACAACGTCTGGCTATTTTTAGAGATAAAGTCTTGCTCTGGCTCAGGCTGGTCTCAAACCCAGGCAATCCACCTGCCTCAGCCTCCCAGAGTGCTAGGATTACAGGCCTGAGCACCATTCATAAATTTCATGTTAAACTTGGCAAGAATGAAGGTGAAATCAGGGACATGTTAGTCCAAGTTTATGAGGATAAAGACATGAAGAAAACCACAGTATATAAATGAGAGGAGAGGAAAGTGTCATTGATGAAGAGAGTCAGGGTGACCAGTAATGAGCAGAACTGATGAAAACATTGTTAAAAGTTGTTGAATTGTGCATCAAAATCATTAGCTGACTATGACAAGCATAGCAGACCAAGCAAACATCAATAGGAAAACAGCTAGAAAAATCTTGGCATGAAAAAGGTGCCAAGCCAAGCTGGTGACAATGCACTCGCTCATCTGACACTGTCTGTGAGGGAGTTTTTAGCCAGCACACAAATGACTATATTGGAACACCCTCTCTACTCACCCCAATGACTTTTTTTCTTTACCCAAAGATAAAGGAAATATTAAAAGGAACACATTTTGATGACATTCAGGACAAACCTTTATGTCCTGAATGTCATCAGGACAAATGACAGCTTTGATGGCCATTCCAGAAAAAGAGCTCCAAAATTGCTTTGAAGGGTGAGCTAGGTGCTGGCACCAGAGCATAACTTTCCCAGGGTAGTACTTCAAAGGTGACTGTAGTGCTATTCGGCAATGAGATATATAGCACTTTTTCTAGGGTGATTCAATAACTTAATTGTCAGACCTCATGTGTCTCCCCTTGCCCCATCTCTTCATCTCTCATCTCTCATGATTCTTTTATATAACCTGCTCATTCTCAGGCTATTCTTTCCCCTGAGGATAGAACCATGGCTGCTGGGAGGTCTAAACTCATTCTCCTACCTTTGCGACAATTGCACTTGGAAAAGTCTCAGGCAAAGATGATGATAAACTCAGCTTAGATCCAGGCCCATGCCTTAGTCATGTTACTGTATTCACTTATGAATTACTATGATTGGTCTGTCTTGAGACAGTATTGCCTTTGTGTTCTGGTGAGCTTGATCTGTTAATTAAATAAGGAGGAAGGGACTATAAGCAGACAATACCTTATTCTACAGATACTTGCAGAAATTGCAACATTTGAGAGAATCTAAGAAACCCAGAGAACAAGCCTCAGAGCTGGATTCTGCAAGTGCAAGGTTGTTCAGGGGCAGCTCCGTTGACTGGATTCCTTCTTCCTCTGTCTTTCCAGTTCTAGACTCTCTCCTTGGGGATTTCTAGTCCATGAGCCAAAAGAAAGAATTTTATTAAAAAAAAAAAAGAATTTTATTGATCCTGGTAATTACCATTCTTTCCACCTGGGCGGTATGGAAAGGTATACTGTAGCCCTCCGAGGGAAGCATTTGCATCATACTTTGAAGTCTAGTCTGTGCCATACATAAAGGAAGTTAGTTCTTATTTCCCCCATAAGTTTCTGAGCTTCTCAAAAGCACAAAATCTTCATCTTTGTAGCCCCACAGCTTAACATAGTTATATCTGATATGCAGTTGGGACTCATCAAATACTTGTTTTAAGTAGACATTGACTATTGTATGAAAATTTAGAACGATCATAACTGTTATTCCTATTGCCTCAGGACGGTTGAAAGATTATCCGGAGTCAGCTTATGCTGTAAAAGCCAGAGGGTGCACTTGGTCGATATTTAAAGGATTGATTAAATGAATGTCATGGTGTTAATGTTAGCCATAATCATTAGTAATGAATATACGAAGTAATGAATATAAAGAACCGAAGAAGACGGTTCTTTCTGGATACCATGACTCCAATTTGAGTAGGTACCACTGTATGCACAGGGATTAAAATAACACAAGGCCAACATATTGCTTGCATGCCTGTAAAATATGGTTAAACATAGAGATAACAAATTGTAAGGCAAATTTTAAATTGTCTTTGTTTTTTTTTTGTAAACAGATAATAAATACATTTATATTGTTCAGAGTTCAAGAGGTAGAAATGAACCTAAAGTAGAAATCTTCCTTCATTCCAGTCCTGCAGCCAGCTCTTTTCCTCCCCAGAATCAACCCATATTATTGGGTTTTTTAATTTAATTTAATTTTTTTTATTGAAATAGTCTTGCTCTGTTTCCCCCCCAGCTGGACTGCAGTGGCATCATCTTAGCTCTCTGCAAACTCAAACTCCTGAACTCCTGGCCTCCTGCCTCAGCCTCCCAAGTAATTGGGACTACGAGCACACACCAGGAAGCCTGGCCAATTTTTCTATTTTTTGGTAGAGACAGATCTCACTCTTGCTCTCTCGGGCTGGTCTCAAACACCTGAGTTCAAGCAATTCTAACTTGCCTTAGCCTCCCAGAGTGGTAGGATTCTTGAGCCACTGCGCCAGCCCCAGTTTCTTTTCTGAAAGCCTTTCCTTTCTGATATTTTTTACAAATTGCTAATTATTATTTATTTATTTATTTTTAGATAGTCTCACTCTGTCACCCTGGGTAGAGTGTTATGACATCCTAGCTCACAGTAACCTCAAACTCTTGAGCTCAGCCTCCCGAGTAGCTGGGACTTTAAGAGTATACCACAATGCCTGGCTAGTTTTTTCTATTTTTTTTTTTTTTTTTTTGAGACAGAGCCTCAAGCTGTCACCCTGGATGGAGTGCTGTTGCAACACAGCTCACAGCAACCTCCAATTCCTGGACTCAAGTGAGTCTCTTGCCCCTGCCTCCCAAGTAGCTGGGACTACCGGCGCCCGCCACAACGCCTGGCCATTTTTTTGGTTGCAGCCATCATTGTTGTTTTGGGGGGCCTGGGCTGGATTTGAACCCACCAGCTCAGGTGTATGTGGCTGGTGCCTTAGCCCATTGAGCCACAGGCGCCGAGTCAGTTTTTTCTATTTTTAGTAGAAATGGGGTCTCGCTCTTGCTTAGGCTGGTCTTGAACTCAAACAATGTACCTGCCTCAGCTCCCCAAAGTGCTAGGATTACAAACGTGAGCCACCATGCCTGTAATCCTAGTACTCTTGAAGGACAAGGTAGGCAAATTGCCTGAGCTCAGGAGTTTGAGACTGGTCTGAGCAAGAGGGAGACCCTGTCTTTAAGAAATAGCCACATGTTGTGGCAGGTGCCTATAGTCCCTGCTACTTGAGAGGCTGAGGCAAGAGAATTGCTTTAGTCCAAGAGTCTGAGGTTGCTGTGAGCTGTGACACCACAGCACTCTATTGAGGGCAACAAAGTGACACTCAGTCTCAAAAAAAAAAAAAATGCTGTTACCTATATAATAGCTATTCCTCGTTCTGGTTGGTTTATCACTGTTACCACTTTAACTTTACTTTTGTTCTAACTTACTCTGCTTTTTCTCTGCAGTCAACGATCTTTCTAAACAAGTATCAGTACTTAAGGGATTTTGTGGGGTTTTAATTAATTAATTAAAAGCCCTCAGAGGTAGTCTGCTTGCCTCTATAACAACAGTAAAGACTCCGTTTTGCATCCCTAAACAATTCAAATCAGCCCCCACAGGACGTCTTCTCAGCTTTTCCTTTAGAGAAAACATCAAGTGGTTTCTACAATGTCTCTTCAGCGTGCCAGGCTCTGTGCTAAGCACTTTACCCGGATTATCCCATTTGATCCTGACAATCATCTAGTGAAGTTGGCCCCTTGGTGATCTGCATTTCGAAGGTGGAAGAATGGAAACTTAAAGAAGTTAAATAACGTGTCCAAACTCCCCTGGGAAGTACAGAACTGGGATGTGAACCCAGTCCCTTCACTCAAGATCCCCAGCTCTTAAGTATTACTCTGTTCTGCCTCCCAAGGAATTCAATTTTATGAGAAGAGATTAAATGGACGTTACTTAACAGAGCCTGGGTCTCCATGAACTGTTGGAATCTGCCCATCCGTAGGTTTTCTTTCCACTGGTGAAAATGGAAGGAGAATTTCCTGCACTGATGTTTCATCCAGGTAGAGGGTGGAATGTTGCAAGCCGCCCTGTGTGACCATGGTTACCCACAGGATTGTGGAAATCTGCAGAGTGAAAGCACCTCTCAGGAGAGGTCACCTCAGATTTCTCTCGTTATGGTCTTATTTAATTCATTATTGCACTGTTTCAGCTTTGGAGCTTTACTGCCCTCGAGAATCAGAGGGCAGTAAAGCTTTCATTTTTCCTACAATTTGGTCTTCTACAATTCTTTTCCCCCAAAAGATACCTTGTTGTTCAGATAGACTTTAGATCTCTGTGAGCTTCTCAGAAAGATAATCAAATTAATAACATATGGGCGGCACCTGTGGCTCAAAGGAGTAGGGCTCCCGCCCCATATACCGGAGGTGGCAGGTTCAAACCCAGCCCTGGCCAAAAACTGCAAAAAAAAAATAATAATAATAATAAATTAGTAACATAAATAATATCTGATTTGGTCAAGTTTCCCCAGAAAGCAATGCCTGAGGCAAAAGTTTATATATAACTGCTTTATTTGGAAGTAAAAATTAGAATGAGGAAGATGGATTATAAAAAAGAAAAAAATGCAAAATAATGAAGCTTCTCTGTTGTCATCCACAGTCGTGGCCCTGAATTTCGTATTCCAGAAATCTCTAGGTATGTACCAATAATAATCTTTAAAGTTTGGCTTGAGATGTGAGGACAAGTGTAGAGAGGGGAGCAAGTAGATTGTTACTTATGAAAAATTTAAGTGTGGCCACTCCTATCCTTGAAAAAAGTATTAAGGGGCTCAGCACCTGTAGCTCAGCAGCTAGGGTGCCGGCCACATACACCAGGGCTGACGGGTTTGAACCTGGCCCTGGCCTGCCAAACAACAATGACAATTACAACAAAAAAATAGCCGGTTGTTGTGGCGGATGCCTATAGTCACAGCTGCTTGGGAGGCTGAGGCAAGAGAATTACTTAAGACCAAGAACTTGAGGTTGCTGTGAACTGTGATGCCACAGCACTCCACCGAGGGCTACATAGTGAGACTCTGTCTCAAAAAAAAAAAAAAAAAGTATTAAGAGTTTTTCTATCTAATATTGGAATGAAAGATTTTTGTTGGTTTTTTTTTTTTTTTTTTTGTAGAGACAGAGTCTCACTTTATCGCCCTGGGTAGAGTGCCGTGGCGTCACACTGCTCACAGCAACCTCCAGCTTTTGGGCTTAAGCGATTCTCTTGCCTCAGCCTCCCTAGTAGCTGGGACT
>CAUYON010136584.1:0-27024 GCA_963573935.1 Arctocebus calabarensis | reverse complement strand
GAGGAAGGAACGTTTCCTTTGCTCCAGTCTTGTTTGCTTTCTTTTCTGTGTTAATATTCTCATGAGTTTTGCAATTAGAAAGTCCACATGTCCCATTGGTCCCTGTGGACCAGGCTGGGGCTGGGGCTGGGGCTGGGGCTGAGGTAGGAAAGGAATGTACATTCCAATAAATTGAGTTTCTTTCAGCAAGTGAGAAGGGAGGTGAGATGCTTTAGAAAGGCACCAACAGTGTCTGCTGCCTAAGCAGTGTTGGGAAGAAAAAAGGAAGGACAATAGTTCCTACCCAGAAATAAATTTCATGAGGATAGGGGCTTGTCTTGTTCACTGGGTTATCCCCAGCCCCTAACATAGAGCACTTTACCTGCAGGTATCAATGGATATTTGTGGGATGTATTAGTTAACGATATTGTAAGGATTAAATGAGTTGGTGTATGGCAAGGGTAGTGTGTTCTCAAGAAAATCCGTTTGGGCTGCAGCCATTGTAGAGACGCTGGCCACCCTCGACAGCTGTCTTTTTGTTGCTTTGCTTCACCTGTGCGCCAGGTTTACCAGTAGCTCTCACTGGTCACCAAAGCTGAGGTGTGTCAAGAAGGTTCTGCACAGTTCTGCTGGACTGTGTCTGGGGTGGTGAAGGCCCTTCCCATCCTCTGCTCGGAAGGGGACACACTGGCAGTCAGTACTTGGGACTCAGTAGTTTGCAATTCTGCTCTGGCTCCTGAGCAGCTCCTCACTTGGCTGTTGACCCAGCGTTGAGCTCCCCTTGGACCAGCCTCTCTTCCAAGGTGTCTGTCTGACTAGATTTGGAACAGTGCCCCTTTCACTGACAAAAGGCTTTTCTTTTTCATCCTGTCCCTGGTGAAATCCCAGCCAGTTTTAGGTGGTGCTCCCTCCCCTACTTTTCTCTGCTCTGACAGGGACGGGCCAGACCCTCCTGTAGGGCCTGCTCCCAGGAGAGGCTTATCCATAGGACAAGCCTCCATGGGCATCCTGCCAGCCACTGACCCCTCCTCAGGCTTCAGGCACACCTGCTCCCAGCCAGTGGCACTTGGAGCCCCTGTCACAGCAGGCGCTGGCCAGACCCTGACTGAAGGCTATCCTTCAGTAAGTTCCTGATTCAGCTATAGGGTGTCACAGCAAAAGCCAGGGCTTTGCCTCCAAATCCTGCCTTTGCCACTTCTTAGCTGATTTGGGACAAGTTATTTGAAACACACTGAGCCTTAGACTCCTTACCTGTGCAACTTGGGATAATAATACCTACCTCGCGGTGTTTTGAGGAGTCAATGTAATAACAGATGGAAAGAGCCTTGCCATGCTATGTCTGATACGTGAGATACTCCACCGAAAGGGGCTTGCTTCTGCTGCCACCTCCATCTGGTGAAACCAAGTATATTCGTAATTGTACACACCTGGTGCTGGAAAAAATTGCATTCCCTCTTTACTTACTTGAAAAATCCTTTCTCCTCAGAGAAAACTTCTGGATGTTGGCAGCAGAGACCTTGCCAGGGTCACTCCTAATCCTAATGAGATTCTGGCCCTGCTCTCCTCTCTCCTCTAGCATTGTGACCAGAAAGTGGACAAAATGGTGCCCCCCTGGCCCTGTCCTCTGAGTCTGTCTCCTCACTACCTATGCCCCCCACACTCTCTTCTGTCCCAGGGGCAGGAGCATGTTAACCAGCTTCTCAAGGACTGGTTGCTGGTCCCCTCAGACAGCACTAAGGTCCCCTACTCTGCCCTTGGTACCCAGGCAGGTTCTGCAGCCCAGGCTGGACATTGGAAGGCATGTCTTTCCCTCTTTGTAGGCAGAGGGCCAACACTAGGCGTTGTGATCAAGGCCAGAGGGCAGTGGCCCTGCCAGCACGTTCTGCTTCTCCGAAGCAATAGTAACTCCTTGTATTCCTCCTCCACAATGTTGCCGGGAAATGTTCTTGCAGAAACTCCCTAGTCTACAGTTCCACAGGTACTCTTGTGCCATGGAGTGTATGGAGAGAATCCCACAGTCACACACCTTCCCCACGGGAGAGGTGGGGGAGGAGGGGTGTAGCAGTGGGCACACAAGGGACCTAGAGCATCCCTGTCTGACAAAGCCCTAAGCCGCCTTTCCACTGAGGACCCCAAGGCTTGACCTGCTCATCCTCCTTTGCTGCCAGCACCTTGAAGAGGGCAGGTGCCCTGGAGGTGTCACTAATCTTCTAGCACTCTACTTGCCAAGCTTTGGAAAATCTCCTGAAGGTGGAGTCCCTGCTTCTGGCCTACCTCTTCTGGAGGCCCAAGGCCAACAGCACCTCCAAAGTAAGGCCAGCTCTGGAGTGAGGAACAGTCGGACCTCTAGTGGCAACACCTGTTCATTAATCTAAATCTTCCCTTTCCAGAGCCTGGCCTGGCCTGGCCTGGGATAGTAAGAGGTGAGGTGGGCGGATCTGTTCCTCCCTCCTGGCCCCGCGGCAAGAGGCGTTGACTAGTGTAGGCAGGTGGAGACAGGCTGCACAGCCATCAGAAAGGCCTGTGTCAGCACCCTCTGTTCATGCAGCAAAAACTGGGTGGGGGGTGTGGGGCAAAACCTAAAGATCTAGAAAAGTTTGGCAAAATTAGAGAATTTTTCCCATAAACTGGAACCCTAGACTTAGCTTTTTAAAGTTTTTATTTTTTCGCACTTGGGAATCATTGGTTTATGAAAATGTTAGGACTTCATTATTACATGGCCTTTCCAAAACCAAAGAACCCCAAATTATTTCTTAAAAACCCGCACAGTGGGAGAGTGTTGATGTCAGCAATCCTTCCAGCTGAGCCCAGCTCACCAAAATGATGCAGGTAAGGCAAACTACCTCTGAGGCTACAAACTATGTATGTCCATTAACAAAAACAGCAAAGTAAGAGCCTTTATTAAGAAATTTAAAGACACTGGCTCAGCTGATTCACACTGCTGCAAATCCCTGGGAGTCAGGATTCAAAGGCAGAAATGTCGGTGGTAAAGGCTGAATGGGCTTGGCGCCTGTGGCTCAACGGGCTAAGGCACCAGCCACGTACACCTGAGCTGGTGAGTTCGAATCCAGCCCGGGCCTGCCGAACAATAATGATGGCTGCAACCAAAAATGGCCAGGCATTGTGACGGGCGCCTGTAGTCCCAGCTACTTGGGAGGTGGAGGCAAGAGACTCGCTTGAGCCCAGGAATTGGAGGTTGCTGTGATGCCACAGCACTCTATCCAGGCTGACAGCTTGAGGCTCTGTCTCAAAAACAAACAAACAAACAAACAGGCTGAACAGGTGCCCTTGACCAAATTACAGGTAGATAATACTCAGGGCTTGCTACTAGAATGGGCCTGCTATTGACAGCAAAAGGAAAACCCGGGCCTGTGAGGAGGGAAAGCTGAGTTCCAGTCCTGACTGCCTTGAATTTCCTCTGTGGTTTTGCTGAGGAAAATTAATGGGGGGCTGGGGGGCTGCGGTTTTCTCACCTGTAGAAGGAGGGTGGGGATGATGATCCTAGAGTTCCTCTCAGCTCTGTGAATCATGTTTTCTAAGTAAGGGTGGTTACAGCATAGAACCTCTTTAGATATTCATTCATTCAATCAAGGAGTTTACACGTGCATCTGCTCTGTGCCAGCCACCATGCTGGGTTTCCTGCCCTGGAGAGCTCACAGTCTACTGGGGTTAGCAGAAGGGTGACTCCATTGGGATATGGAAGGCTTGTGGCACACCGCTGGCCCGGGACTAAGGCACCTGCCAGCCTGCAGGCAGCCAAGCCTTTGCAGAACTTCCTCCAATGGCTGACCGATCCCCATTTTCTAAACCCATAAAATAATAAGTGGATCTAAGTTTGCAGACAGTCTCACAAATCAGGAAGTCATGCATCATGGTAGAGTAGAGGAACTGGTCTCACTTTGCACAAGCCACCAGTTTCAGAAGTCCATGAAGACAAGGAGAATCAAGGAATCAATTGCTGGTTTCCACACTCAGGAATTGAAAGTGATTAGAAAAAGTAGCAAAGACGCTGTGCTGACCATTAGCTGTTTTCTTGGTCTCAGCACCCATTCCCCTTTCCTTCAATAACAGCACCCTGGGGCGGCTCCTGTGGCTCAGCAAGCAGGGCGCCGGCCCCATATACCGAAGGTGGCGGGTTCAAGCCCAGCCTCGGCCGAACTGCAAAACAAAAAAATAGCCGGTCGCTGTGGCGGGCGCCTGTAGTCCCAGCTACTAGGGAGGCTGAAGCAAGAGAATCGCTTAAGCCCAAGAGCTGGAGGTTGCTGTGAGCAGTGTGACGCCACGGCACTCTACCCAGGGCGATAAAGTGAGACTCTGTCTCTATAAAAAAAAAAATAATAAATAACAGCACCCTGATTTTCTTCCCTACATCCTGTAATAACAGAAGCTCTTTCTCCTGGACACCCTCCCCTCTGCCAGAATGAGATAGAAACACATGACCTGAGCCAGCCAATCACACTCTTTCACTGCAAGGACACAGGTGGGTGCGTGGTGGGAGCCCCTTCGTCCTGGTGTGAGGGTCTGTGGAGACTGTTGGATCACTCCTGCTGCTCAGAGACCCCCAGGCTGCCCTGGCTTCTGTCCTGGACTTGATTCCCCAAGCTGGTAGTTAGACTAACTAATACAGAGATGGGGAGGTGGTTTGCTTTGTTCTCCATCTCTTCATGAAATTACTGTTATCTCTATCTGCTAGACACTGTAGCAAAAATCGGGAAAACAATTTTTTTTTGACGGAGGACATTGTTGATGTTTTCATCAGGAATTTCTGTCTGCTTCTCCTAAACTGGTATAAACTTAGAAAGGTTATACTTCTGAAAGAGAATCATTGTAATTATTACCTGAATAAATTAGTGTTTCACATTTAACATAATTAAGTCTATCTACTGGCTTAGCTCCTTCACATCTTCATGGTACTCTTCCCTCTAAGAGATAACATTTCTGGAAATTAGGAAGACAAGAGGAAGAAGAAATATTTTTCTTGTCCCCACATTGTCTTAAAATGGAATTTGTGGGAAGAAATGTTCAAATATACAAGTTTTAAGTACTCTCCACAGCTCTGGGGTTTCTACATAAGTTTTTAAAGCATACATCTTGTTTATTTTTAATTTGATATTTTTAAAATGCAAAAACAGTACATGTTCACTGAAAATGTCAAACAATGCAAAAAGTATAAAAAGCCAAGAAAAAGACCCTTCTCACCATTTTCACTCCCATGGATAACCACAGTAACATTTGTTGTTGAATGCAAAGATATATGAATTTCTTTTATTTTTTAACCAATATGAGATTATGCCATCACACTATTCAGCAATTTAGTCTTTTCTCTCAACTATAATTGTTATTCTTTTTAAGGCTGCAGGTATTTCATTGCATAGAAACGTACCATCCTGTATTAATTAGTCCCCTGTAGATGGACATTATAGTGGCTTGCAATTTTTTGCAGTTACAGTGAAACTGTTACAATGAATATTCTTGCACTAATATCTTTGCGTCCATGTGCAACTATTTCTTAACATGGATTCCTAGAAGTACATTTGCTGGATCAAGTGTATACACATTTGAAATTTTGATCAAGACAAGTACATTGTACCAATTCACTCTCTCTGCCTGCCATGTTTTCCCTTCCATATGATGGGGCGTGTGTGATATATCCCTTTTAGTTTGTATTTCCTGGATCATTATGAGATAGAGTAGAAGCGGATTATTTATAACTATTAAATTTACTCACAAAATTATGTTGAGATGCAAAAAGAAAAGAAATACAGAGTCTCTTTTCAAAAGTGAAAGGAAAAATATTGGGCTGGGCACGATGCCTCCTGCCTGTAATCTTAACACTCTGGCAGGTTGCAGAGGAAGGATTGCTTGAGATTAGGAGTTTGAGACATCCTAAGCAAGAGTCAGACCCCTGTCTCCACAAAAATTAGAAAAAAATAGCTGAGCATAGTGGTACACACCTGTAATCCCAGCTGCTCAGAAGGCTCAGGCAGGAGAATGGCTTAAACCCAGGAGTTTGAGGTCACTGTGAGCTAGGCTGACACCATTGCACTCTAGTCCAGGTAACAGAGTGAGACCCTGTCTCAGAAAAAAAAAAAAAAAGAAAAGAAAATATTTCATATTGACCACTAATTGAAGTTTTTATATTTAATACCATAATATCCAACACCGTACAGTTCAATCAAATGTCTATGTATACAGCTTGAGAGCTTTGCACAGGAGGTAACTGGGTCATGATTTTGGAAGATGAACCTACCACCAGTTGGTGGGTAGATAAAAATAAGCAAGAAATAATACAGTCATAGTAGCAGAGAAGAAAATTAATGTTTATTTACTGAGCTCATAGTGAGCAGTCCCTGTGCCAGGAGCTTTATTCATTTAATTCCCACAACCCTGTGAGGCAGGTAAAATCATCCCCATTTTATGGATGAAAATCAGGTTCTGTTGGTTAAAAACATGCCACAGATCACCCTACTGATGACCACTGGATCCAGGATGTGAAAACTCAAAGAGCCTACATTTTTAACCCAAGATCACATAGCTTCACAATGAAAGAAGATTTAAGAAATAGTTTTAAGGAGCCTAGTGCCATGTTGGATGTGGGAGCTGGCCCTCAGGTGGCACCTGCAGTGCGGCAGGCACAGAGTGGGTTCTGCAGTGAGCAGGTGCTGGGTGGATGGTCAAAGCCACAGAGAAGAGGTGTTTCAACACAAATGGTCCATGTGCATGGGAGACATGAGCAGGAGGCCACCCCTGTGGTGCCCAAGACCCACAGACACTGGGAGAAGAAAAGGAACCAGTAAAGAAGACTCCGAGGCCAGAGACTAGGCTGGCAGTGTAGAGGGCTGGGCTCCAGCTGACACCCTTGGCAGCTGGCAGATGGGCACACCACTCAAGCCACCTTACTGGCAAATGCCTCTGTTTCTGACTAAGGGTGAGAAATGAAGGAAGGCTAGGTGATAGGGCTTCTGGTCCCTGCCAACCCAGGAAACCAGCACCCATCCTGCCTAGCGCCCTAGTGTGCCACTATCTGCCCTTCACAGCAAAAGCAGCTGAGACCACGAAAGGGGATGGGGGTCTGTGCTCAGCTCGCTGTGGCCAGGATTCTCAGCTCCAGGATTTGGGGGACTGGGGTGACCCAGGGAGGTCTGGCCTCTGGGGACAAGGGTAGGGCAAACTGCAAAGAGGATCACCCGGAGCCTGACAGGCAGCCCTTCTCCCGCCTCAGCAAAGAAAGGCAAAGGAAAACGTGTTTTTATAAATAGCTCCAGCCCCAGCTGATTTGTAAATTCAGTGGGTTTTTTGTGTCAATGACATCACCCTCCTCCCCATGGCAACCCCCGACGATATCAAAATTGCCAAGCAACGTTGGAGCAGCTCGGCGCCCCAAACGAGCAGGTCGCTGCCTGAGGATTTAAAGGAGAAATCTCAAAGTGAACCGGGGCGCGCGGTGGAGGAGGGGCTCGCCGCGGCCGGGGCTGCCGGGCCCTGATCGCCGTGCGGGCGGGCGGAGCGGCCGCCGCCCGCCGGGCAGCAGGGCGCGGGGCTCGGCGGCCACGCTCGCTCGGACCGCGGTAGCGGAAGGGCACTGCTCCGTCCTGCGGTGCCAGGAGCCGCCAGCAGCCATCCAGGTGACTAAGCCGGCCCACTGGCACTGAGTCACCGCCCGCCCAGAGCTTTTCTTCTTCTCCTTTGCATTGGATTATTTTGGGAGCTGGAACTTGGAGCTGCACCTGAGTACCGCCCCTTCTAGCTCTCCCCTCCCTACCTTTGGCTCCGGGAAGATGGGACTTGCTGTGAGTCCGCCGTCACCCCCTAAGGACATAAAAGAAACTGTAGGGGCCAGCACTGCCTGGGGGGCCATGGCAGCCAGCAGAGTGCCACAGCAGATATGGTGATCAGGCTGCCCAAGCGTCCTCTGGAGCTGACTGGAATCCTCCCGGGCTGGCTTTGAACTCACCTCCCAGGGGAATGTTTCTGTAAAGGAGTGGCTTCTTTGGTCGGAGCAGCATTTGGAGAGCGAGGCTGGATTGGGTTAGACTGGCCTGGACAGGTAGGTGGCTCTGTGCTGGGCGTGGACCCACGTGTGTGAGTGTGAGAGCGTGTAAGCCGGTGTGTGCTGTCCCGCAGCTGGGTCCAGCAGAGAGCTGGGTGGGGACTTATACCAGTTGGTCCTATTAGATGCTGGGTGGGCTAGACCCTGAGATGGGTGCTGGGGAGAGGGGATGCCAGGTGCGTGGCCTGAGCAGGATGAGGAGCAGCTGGGTCCACAGGACAGGGACATGGTGAGATGCCAAGGTCAAGGGTGGTCCAGAAGGCTGGCAAAGGGTGGAAGGTACCTGCCTGGGGCTGGACAGCTCTCAGCCACCCCCTCTTTCTGGTAGGCCTGGGCACCAAGGAAACAGCTTCCTCCCCAGAATCCTGGCATCTTACCAGGGCCAGTCAGCACCCATGTGCGTCCTCTGCTGAGTTCACAGGGGCATGTTCAGTGAGAAGGGTGCTGGTCAGGGTGTAGCTTCCCCATAGTCAGGATGCAGCACCCACCCTAGCACCTGGCCCATAGGGCATGCCCCAGTGTGTACTGGGCAGAGGGGCGGTGGTCCCACCTCCCCCACACAGCTGGCAGTCTCGGCACACCGGTGAGTAAGCTGTTGGGGGGAGGAGGCTGTGGGCCCACAGAGGCAGGACAGCACAAACCAGGAACCTTCCGGAGAAGAGGCTGGGTGGGAAAAGCACTGAGGTTTTCTTTTCTTTTCCATTTTTTTCTTTTTTGCCTGAAGGGCGCGCCGCTTCCTGGGCTAGAGACAAGCACCAGCCTGCAGTGGAAAAGGGTGAGGCCCAGCTGCCCAGGAGGAGCGGCCAAGGTAAGGTCCCCACTGCCATTGCAGGCTCTGGCTTCCCAGCCTGGAGGCAGGGGTGCTGAGGTGCTGAGGCTGCCCCTCGCCGGGGGCAGGGAGGCCAACTCCACGTTCCATGGGCTCCTCCTGGGCTAAGGATCCCACATCCTGCCCCACCTGCCACCCCTTTTCCAGATTGATTTTTGAAACAGTCCATTCTAAGCTGACCTCCAGCTCCCTGGCTAGAGGGAAAGATGCTTGTTTCTGCTGTTTCTGCATTTACTTCCTGCTCCTGCTGAGCCAAGCCAATGCCCCATGACACCCATACACAAGGCCCCTCTCACCTTACCGCCTCTGGGACATTCCCCTCACTATTCATTCTACAAATATTTATGGTGAATTTCTGGGTCCCACGCTCCAAGTCACACCCTTTTGCTTTTTGCTAAGTCTGACCTGGCACAGATTGTGACTCTAAAACTCAGCAGCAGGCCAGGTCAGGGGCCTGCTTGGCTGAGCACCATCACTGCTCACAGGCCTGGCTGCCCACTTCTGCCACAGAGTGGATGACCTGATCAGCTCAAGTTTGTAAGTGCCGGGCCCTGAGAAGCAAGGCTAACACACTACGGTCTCCCAGTTGCTCTTCTCCTGGGAGAAACTGAGGTCAGAGGTCAGAGGTTTCTGCATTGGTGCTTGGGGTCCTTCCTTAAGCGGATTCTGGTGGGAACCAGGATCCAGGAGTAGAGTGTGAGCTCAGGGCTGCATGTCCCCCAAGGCTGGTGGACCTGAGACTCAGCCCCACAGGAGCACTTTAGCTGGGAGTGGGGCGTTTGGGCCAAGTAAGGAGTCCCCTCTGCAGGTAGGCTTCCCTGGCAGTGCCCTGGTGCCAGGCTCAGGAGTGACACCTGAGAACCCTAGTGAGAAAGGTGCCTGGCCAGGAGAGGGTTGGCACCAGAAGAAAGCTCTTCTGGGAGCACCTGGTTTGGGTACAGGCTCCATGCCTGAGAGTGGCAGCAAGTGGGAGGCGCCAGTTGAGACTGATTTTTCATGAGCTCTCTTGGACATATCAGGTGCAGGGAGGGTGAGCATGGGATCTGGCCAAGGCAAATAGCCCACTCTGTGTTCCACTCCTACGGATGACAAAGAATGTCTCCTGTCCTGGGGGAATACATGAGATCAGAGTCAGAGGAGCCCATAACTATCTCTCACTCAAATTAATTCTCACACCTGGATGAGGAGAATGACCAGCTATGGGAATATGTCCTGCCTCATCTCAAAAGTGACTCTAAGCCTGGGAGTCCTCCATGTCCATATGCAGAGCTGAGCAGGGGCTGGTGCCCAGCTGGGGACAGAGTGGCAGAGACTACTTGAGCACCAGGGAAAGAGCAGGGCAGCAGGGAGCAGAGAGTAGAGGCCAGCAGAGTGGGCAGGAGAGGGAAGGCTGCCTGAGGTTTGAAGAGGGCTCAGAGGACTCTGGAAGGGTGGCTTTTTCTCCCCTGCCCGCCTCTATGGGAGCACCCCTTGGTACCAGGTGCTGGATAGGCCTTGGGAGGGAAAAGACTGAGACACCCCCCCCCCAGTACACTGTGCCCTGGGTGCAGAGGCAGGAAGGACTCATGGGGGGCTGTCCTATGGCCTGAGATAGAGAACCCTTCCATAGGATGCCCCCGCACCATGAGCGGGGAGGCCCAGGATTCAGGAGCATTTCCCAAGACTTGAACAGTAGGAAGGATGCCAGCAAATCTCATAGGCAGGCATTTTGCAACCTGTCCCCAGGGAACTTCAAGAAGAGAACTCATTTCTGGGAGCCTACTTGGTAGAAGAAGTGGTTGGGGTAGAGCCCAGAAAATTGGAGCTTCCGAGGCAGAAAGAACTCTCAACTCCATGACCTCAAGGCTGGCCCTGCTGCCCAGGTGAGAAGTCTGATTGCTCCAGGAAGCTGCCCCCTTCTGAGGAGATGTTTCTCACCTTCAGCACAGCTCAGCCCCAGGGCCGCAAGAGGCTAAAGTGAGACATGTGAGGTGTTCTGTGTTCTGTGCAGGTTTACCTCTTCTGGCTCAAGCCTTCCAAGCACACCACAGCTGATTGCCTGAGGACTAAGTACAAACCCTTGGTGGCCAGAAAAGGGGTAGAGGAAAGTAATGATAAGATAAACAAACAGGACAGAGCTCTTGCTCCAGGGAAACTTCAGTAACAGAGGGGTGGGAAGGAAAGCTGAACCTGGGGCCAACCATAAAGCCCCTATCAGCAGCCAGGTAGTGACATTCTTTTGGCCACTCTTGAGTCCCAGACTCATCACTGAAGATGTCAGCCATGACCCAGTCAGTCCGTAAATTTAAACCAATTCGGGCTGATGGCTCTTAACAGAGGACTTTATAAAGATGGGTTAAAAAAAGATTAGCCGAGAATGAAAACAAAGGAAGGAGCTGCTCCTGTCTTCAGTTACAGGCAGAGGTGTGTTCAGGGAGATGCAGGAAGAGAGGATGGCGCTGGTTAGCAGCACTGAGTCAGCAGGGTGAACCTCGGGCCCACTGCTGCCTTTTCCCGATGACTCAGGTGAGTTACTTCATGTCGTTAGATTGCAATTTCCTCTCTTGTCGGACAGAGATAGTTATCGTACCTAGGAGATATGGTTGTTGAGAGGATTGAATAAGACAACACGTGAATGCTCTTAGCTGCACATAAGTGTTCAGCAAAAGATAACTGTTATCATTGTGATGATTGTTAGTGTGGGAGGGACAAAGGGTCAGGAGAGAGAGACCACACCTTGTTTAGAGGAATCAGGAAGGGCTTCATCGTGGTGAAAGAACCCTCCCCCGAAGAGAAACTAATGCTCTCCAAATACTGATAGAGCCATGGGAAGAAAAGGTGGGAAGAAACATGATAAAAGATCTTTTTTTCCTCAAATAGCAAATTGTTTGCCCAATGAGGTTCTCTAAGGAATTACTTGAGACTATCGTAAGTTCCTTCTCCTTCCAGGATCTAGAGTGAGGTCTTGAGGACTTGACATGGCTACACTAATGAAGGAATCAAAAGGCTGGGTGTGACCCTGGACCCATTCTTCTTCAGATCTGTAATCTTTTATTACACGGTGGCCCTGATTCCTTGAGGAATTGTGTTGTTTTTTTTTAGAGACAGAGTCTCACTTTATCACCCACAGTAGAGTGCTGTGGTGTCACAGCTCATAGCAACCTCCAGCTCTTGGGCTTATGCGATTCTTCCTGCCTCAGCCTCCCTAGTAGCTGGGACTACAGGCACCCGCCACACCTGGCTATTTTTTTGTTGCAGTTTGGCTAGGGCCAGGTTTGAACCCGCCACCCTCAGTATATGGGGCGGGTGCCCTACTCACTGAGCCACAGGTGCCGCCCAAGCAATTGTGTTCTAATGAACACACTTGGAGGTGATGCATGTGCAGGGGCCAGAGTGGGGACCACAGTGGGCCTCTTGACCACTCTGGCAAGTGACTTGGAACATGCCTTGTAACCATAAGGCAAATCTTGGTCTCAGAGATTTTTACTTTTCCTACCAAAGTGTTGTCTGTTCTATAAATTTAGAAAAAGCAATTCCAAATTCTATTCAGCTAAGAAAAACAAGGCAAACCCCGCACAAGACAGGCTTTCGTGTGCTGGAGGAAGTAGTGTGAAAAAATGAGTTTCCTCCTAACTACATGAGAGGACAAATCCTCCTCGGCCCCAGCAAAGGAACGCCTATGCTGGCCAGCATTTTCTCTAACCCTTCATTATGACACATCAGGCAGTGCGGAGATCTAAGCATTCACAGAAGGACAATGATGA
The DNA here is from genome assembly GCA_963573935.1 of Arctocebus calabarensis. Lineage (NCBI taxonomy): Eukaryota > Metazoa > Chordata > Mammalia > Primates > Lorisidae > Arctocebus > Arctocebus calabarensis. The sequence goes on along the minus strand of CAUYON010136584.1, from coordinate 14,423 downwards.
CCTTTTTTGTACACCTGTGAGTTCTCTGTGGCAACCTGTTCCCCCGAAGTGCTGCCTCAATAAGCAAATCCCGGCATCTCTCAGCCCAGGCAACAATCTGCTTGTGCTCTGGTTTGCTGACAGCCTCTATGCACTCAGCCCCCTGGGCCTCTAGCTAAGAGCGTAGAAGCAAAGCTGTGTCCTTCATTCACACTCAGACTGTCCGAGGACCTGAGGAGGGGTCCTCTGGGTGCTCAGGGAAGCAAGTCCAGAAAGCTCAGGTCAGCAGTCACATTGTTCTGGTCTCTGATCCCAGCGCAGTGGGGCCAACCCACTCACCTCAGGGCAAATAGCAACAAGTCACCCACTCAAGGCCTCCTGTTGAGTTGCCTGCCTGCCTGGATGGTGACCTGGCCTCCTGAAGCTGCAGCAGGGCAGAGTTAAAACCAGGAGGACTGGTTCTGCTTCCTCCCTGCAGCATCTCCAGCCTCCAATTTCTTTCTTTCACCTTCATATGAGGCTCCATATGGGATTGTGCAAGAAGGCACAAGGGTGGAGGGAACTCGGGCCCAGTTATGCTATAGCCTCCCTGCATGGCCAGGGCACAATTCCAAGTCAGTAAGGAGGAAGGAGCTCAGAGGAAGAAAAGGCTGCCCCAGGAAGGGTCTGGCCAGCTGAAATTGCCATGGCACATTTAAGCTAAAGGGAGTCCTTAGGAATGTCTCATCTGGCCAGGTGTGGTGGCTCACACTTGTAATCTTACCATTCTGGGAGGCTGAGGCAGGGACGATCTCTTGAGTCCAGGAGTTCAATACCAGCCTGAGCAAGAGCTAGACTTTGCCCCTACTAACAATAGAAAAATTAGCCCAGCATGGTGGTGGGCGCCTGTCCCAGATACTAGGGAGGCTGAGGCAGGGGGATTGATGTTGCTGTGAGCTAGGCTGATGCCACAGCACTCTAGCCTGGACAACAGAGTGAGCCTGTCTCAAAACAACAACAAGAAAAAAAAAAGAATGTGTCATCCAAGACCATAATTTTGTAGAGGAAAATAGGCCCTGAGGAGAAAAGTGGGTCCTGGATCACACAGCAGCTTTGATGCTGCTGCTGACAGAAAAGCAGCCTGGTGGCAAGTGTCCTAGGCAGGAGTCAGGGACTCCTGGGCAAGAAACTGGCTGTGCCGCTAGTTAGGTGTGTGATGTCAGGCCTGGTCACCATCCAGGCAGGCAGCAGCAGGAGGCCATGAGCGGGTGACTTGTTGCTATTTGCCCTGAGGTGAGTGGGCTGGCCCCACTGCTGCTGGGATCAGAGACCAGAACAATGCTACAGCTGACCTGAGCTTTCTGGACTTGTTTCCCTGAGCACCCAGAGGACCCCTCCCCAGGTCCCAGATAGCCTGAGTGTGTGTGAAAGACACAGCTTTGTGTCTACACTCCCTGTGCAGTAATAGACAAAAACTGCTGGGTGACTTGATGGCTTGAGGGAGTGTTGGACAGGGTGCTGTCGTACTGGGAGGCTGAACAGGTCCCTATTGCTTCTGTGTCTCCTACCCTAGCAGCCCTGCTATTCCCCCTGCATCCCATGCAACATGGAACCCCAGCCCAGCCCATACTTGTTAGCCAAGTGCTCCCCAAGGGCAAACTTTGCATACTGTACCAGGCCATGCCTGGGGACAAGGCCACCCTGATAAACAGAATCTCACTAATGTGGAAATGGGTTGACTTACATTCTGTCTGTCCTTGGTAGCATCTTATGTTTTAATCTTAAAGATGTTCATGTCTTTTTCTTTTTTTTTTTTTTTTGAGACAGAGCCTCAAAATGTTGCCCTGGGTAGAGTGCTGTGGCATCACAGCAACCTCCAACTCCTGGGCTTAAGTGATTCTCTTGCCTCAGCCTCCCAAGTAGCTGGGCATCTGCCAGAATGCCCAGCTATTTCTTTTTTCTTTTTCTTTTTTGAGACAGAGCCTCAAGCTATTGCCCTAGGTAGAGTGCTGTGGCATCACAGCTCACAGCAACCTCCAACTCCTGGGCTCCAGCAAGTCTCCTGCCTCTGCCTCCCAAGTAGCTGGGACTACAGGCGCCCGCCACAACACCCAGCTATTTTTTTTTTTGGTTGTAGCCATCATTGTTGTTTGGCAGGCCCGGGATGGATTTGAACCCGCCAGCTTAGGTGTATGTGGCTGGCGCCTTAGCCGCTTGAACCACAGGCGCTGAGCCTCTTTTTTTTTTTTGGTTGTAATTGTCATTGTTGTTTGGCAGGCCCAGGCTGGATTCAAACCTGCCAGCTCTGAGGCCCTTTACCTCATATGTCTTTTCACCCATACAGACATTTTACCCTTGGCAGGCATTTATTTGTCCAATGACCAGCATTTGAGGTCAGTTCCAAGGTGATGGGAGGAGGCCTGTCAGCTGTCACCAAGCCCTCACTGGACAACAGGACTTTTATATTCCTTTATATGTATTCGATTTATATTCCATTTTTATATTCCAACATTAACTGGAGTAGATCTTGCTGGAAGATGATGTCTCTGGGATCCAGAGAGGTGGGGAGAGATGGAGGTCTCAGACCCTAGGTAGGAGAGGAGCCAGATTTAGGAACAAGAATGCAAGATCAGAAGCAAGCAGGTACTCAGGGCTCCCGTGGAGGACAGGATGGTCAGGACAAGAAAAGAAACTGCTTCTACATGGCCCAGCATCCCAGCTGGGGCTATGGTACCAGCCACCATCACAGGTGTGACAGTGGTGTGACCAGGATCCTACTATGTCAGTGTTCATATTAACATCCCAGCAGGCCGGCCACCCCTGCAGCAGTCATGGAGCTCTGTCAGGTGTGTGCCAGAAATACGGGGAAGGAAGGACCCTGAGATGGGATGGCAGCATAGCACAGACCAACCAAGTGACAGTTAGGCCATGCCTTCGAATACTGACCCAGGGCAGACACTAAAGTCTGTGAACTCCAGGACTGGGTGGTCAGTGCTCCCAGGAGGCCACGCAGCCCAGAGCCTGTGACTTCACGCATTCAGAGCTAAAGCGTTCTGTCCAAAATGATGGACATAAGGTTTAGGCAGCCAACATTATACTTCCTGACTCTTTCCTTTCCTGGTGAGGCCCAGGCCTCCCGCTCCCTCAACAGTCACCTGTTCTCCCTGAAAGTTGGGCACTGGGCTCCCTGGCAGGTTGCCACAGTCCCAGCCCTGCCCTAGCCTCAGACCTGGAGTGGCTGCCAGGGAGGCTCAGAGAGAGAAGAAAGGACAATGAGGGCTTTCCATTCAAAGAAGCTTCCAGCTGTTAGTTCTGCCAGCAAAAATCCCAGCCAAAGAGCTAAACTGCCAGCGAAAGATATTTGGATGGAACTTCAGAGGCCATTAAGAGCAAGGGCTGCAAAACCATTGTAGTGAGAAGATATTAAATGAATTCATCATGTCTCTAGAATAAGTGTCCTTCGTGCAGAGGTGGCTTCTTCTATTCCCCAGCCCTGCTTAGGACCAGATCCCACTCACCTCCATGTACCTGGGAAGAGTGCTGCAGCCTGCACTGGTCCCTACACCCGAGTGGCTCATCCCAACTCATCAGGCCCCTGGGGCTATCAGGCTAGTTTAGCCCCCAATGTCAGTTTGTGTTTGAAGAGAACAGTCCTGTGTATTCTTGTTGGCATAGGAAGCTCAGTAAAGATAGAAAATTTGAGGAAAAAGCAGAGAGAGAGAGGGAGGCTTGAGGTTCTGGGTATGGTGATTTCCCTCTGCTGAGGCCAAGGGTATCCATCTGGCAGCCAGGCAGGGGATCCATGGCTACTTAACTGGGCCTCAGACGGTGCTACTACTACCTGGTGATGGGATTCTCCCTCTGGTATCTGGAGTGGAAAGACCTGTTGGGTTGACTTAGTAGCAAGTTGTAACCTTGTCTTCTGGAAGAATCCTGGGATTCTGCTCTGAGCCACACCAACCTAGGTTTTATTGCTTCCTGTGGCAGGTGTGTGCATGCATGGAGTGGGGAAAGGAGTTGCACCTTGATTCCTTCAGCAACTGTGAGGATTTAGGGTCAAGACCCACTCACCCTGTTTAGGGGTGCAGCTCCTCAGGACCCCTGTGCCCCAATGTTCTAGACCAGCCGTTCTCAACCTGTGGGTCATGACCCCTTTGGGGATGGAATGACCCTTTCATAGGGGTCGCCTAAGACCATCGGCAAATACATATTTCTTATGGTCTTAAGAACTGAGACACTGTTCCTCTATCCGAAAATAATTTTATGGTTGGGGTCACCACAACATGAGGAACTGTATTAAAGGGTCACGGCATTAGGAAGGTTGAGAACCCCTGTTCTAGACCTTATCATGCTATCAGCTTCCCAAGGGAGAGGGGCTCTCTTTCTTCCATTACCCACATCAAGAAACAGGCCCAGAACTTGCCGAAAGTCTGGAGAGGCAAAAAACTCCAACCCTCAAGAATGCATGGCCTCTGCAGGTAGACTCTATCTACCTCCTCCTGAGGACTCCAGGGGCCTGGCAACGTCAGCCCCCTCAACTCACACTTGTACACCTTCGGAGGTTTACACTGCCTATTGCCCCAAAGGCAAAGAGAGATGGCGGCTCCTATGAGGACCATGGGAAGAAACGTGCTGGGCAGCCTGCAGGAGAGGAGGAAGGGATCTTCTCCAAAGATAACCTCTCTCCAGGGAGGCACCTGTGGCTCAGTAATTAGGGCGCTGACCCCATATACCGAGGGTGGCTGGTTTGAACCCGGCCCCAGCCAAACTGCAACAAAAATATAGTCGGGCATTGGGTGGGCGCCTGTGTCCCAGCTGCTCAGGAGACTGGGGCAAGAGAATTGCCTAAGCCCAAGAGCTGGAGGTTGCTGTGAGCTGTGACGCTACAGCACTCTACTGCGGGTGATGAAGTGAGACTCTGTCTCTAAAAAAAAAAAAGAAAGAAAGAAAAAAATAACCTCTCTCCTAAGGTTGGGCTCCAGGGTGAGGGGACCTGGAGTCCAGGCTCTGCAGAATTCCTCTGGCCAAGTGTTCAGCAGAGGTGCTAGCTTCTACCTCCCCTGAGTGGGCCTGGTGTGGTTCGGCCCCTTGTGGGTCTGGGAAGGACAGACAACTTGATGCAGGGACTTTAGACAGGGTACTAGCTCATTACTAGGGAAGCCCAGCACCTGCTTCCTATCACAGGTAACTCAACCTTCCTAGGTAGTGAATTATTTTCTTTTAATCCAAATGCCTTATATTAAGTTGGCCCCCCAACTGTTCAGTCTTGGAGCCAGAGATCTCTGAGCAGCACAGAGTAAAGAGAACAGGCTTTGGGGTCAGATTATCTGGGGTCAGATAAACAGGTTTTGGGTTCAAAGTATGGCTTTTCCATTCAATAACTAGCTTCATCCATTTGGGCTACTATAAAAAAATAACCACAGACTTGGTGGCTTGTAAACAACAGAGATTTATTTCCCATGGTGCTGGAAGCTGAGAAGTCCAAAATCAAGTCCAGCAGCAGATCTTATGTATTGAGGGCCCACTTCTTGGTTCATGGATGTTGTCTTTTCACTATATCCGTACATGGTATATGGTAGAAGGGGCCAGGGACTCTCTGAGCCCTCTTTTATAAAGACCTCCTAATCCCACTTATGACAGCTCTTTCTTTACCATCTAATCATTTCCCAAAGACCCTACCTCCGAATACCCTCACGTTGGTGATTTAGTTCAACATATGAATCTTGAAGGGATGCACTTGGTATATATAGCAGTAATTATGAGACCTTAAGTTAGTTCCTTAATCACTCTGAGCCTCCGTTTCCTCATATTTATTATAACATGAGAACAATAAATGTATAGTACTTACATCCCAAGGTTGTGAAGACTAAGTGAGATAATATGTGTAAATAGCTTAACATGGGGTCCAGCCCATCGGAAGCATTACAATAATTGGCAGGCATCATTATTACTATTATTAGAAGACTCATCTAGAGAAAGGCTCCCTGGAAGGAGTGAGCTTGTTAGTAGTATTCCTGATCCCCAGGAAGCTTTTCAAGTCATGGAGCAGAAAGGTACAGGGAAAGGATAATGTGTTTGTATTTCTAAACCACAAGTTGATTCATATCTTTCCTCTTTGGCCCTAACCTAGGCTCTCAGCCTTGGCTGTTGGTGCTCAGATGTTACAACAGGCCCCAACAGCCACAGGCTGAGAGATAACCGGGAAGTGCCGGGCCCTGCCCGACGAGCCTGCCTTGATGCCCTCCCAGACCACACTGGTCAGCCAATGCCTCAGAGCTGGCAGCACTCCAAGAGCCATTTCCTGTGGTGAGATGTCTGTCCTTGGTGCCTTTGTGCGGAGCTCCCGCCCAATTTGTAGAATGGCAGTGTCTGGATCACTCCCTCAACCAGGAGGTCTATGCCAGCCCAGGCTCTTCAAAGGAGGGTGTGTCTGGTGCCCCCCTGTGCTCAGCAGGGCAAGCTGGGAACAGGGCCAGAGGCACACTGGAGGAGACGCTATCCTGCAGACTGCTCCTGACACTGCTTAAGCTGTTTTTCTGCCCTCTCCTCCTGCACAGGGCTGAGCTGGGCATGGATCAGAGGAGAATAGAGAAGGGGAGAGTCACACAGGAATTAGTCACTGAAGACCCCCCCCCCCCGCTACCCCCAGCCCACCCCAAAGTGTAGGAGATCATCCAACCCGGTACAGCTAAAGCATGTGAAGAAGAGACTGGAAGTGCAGAACCTTGGCATTGTCGTGGGCTTGGGAGGTCCTAGTCTAGCCTTGTATCCAGTATGGGAGCTTTTTCTCTGACCTATCTGACTGACAGTTATTCTTGAATACTGCCAGTGATAGGGAATTCATTACCCCCTTGATCAGGCTTACTTAGAGCCTTTCTGTCTCTCGAGCCCCCAAGCCTCACTGCAGCTCCTAAAGGTAGGAGGAACCTAGGGTTTTCTAGATTGACTCCCAATAGGGTGAGGAGAGAACTTGGGTAATAGCAATTCCAGGATGCCCAAGCCTGGATTTAAACCCAATTAAATACCAGTTCATTTCAGATAATATTCTTATATTTACACCTCATTGTAGTACAGTTCAAAAGTATTCCTTGGGGTTGTAGCTTTGTTATATAAGGCATTTGCAGTAAAAGAAAATAATTCACATGTGCATTCATGGGTCAGTAAAAAATAATTTAGAGTGTTGATTCTAGGTTCAACAACATAATGTATTTCATTCTAGCTTTGGGTCATGGTGCATTTCAAATCTTCAGCAACCATTCCCCCCACCCTTACCTTGCAGCACATTCTGCTTGCCAGCATTCAGCCAGTGCACCTGTGTCTCTGGGTAACTAATCTGTGGGGAAGCCATACCTGCTCCCTCCCTCTCACATGGTCCCTCATCCCAAGCTCAACAGTCAGCTTCCTAGGTGGCCAGCAGGGTTTATCTAAGAGCGTCAGGCCTACAGTGTTGTCCAGTCAGAGGAAAGAGAAGGAATCCTCTTAGGAAAGACAGAAAGGAGGAGAGGAGAACAGAGACTAAATCTAAGTGGAGGGGGAGGGAGTAGCAGCAAGAACCTGTGGTTAGCTGCCCCATTTGCGGGCTACTCTCCCATGGCACAGAGGGCCGGCATCTCCACCTGTCACCATGCCTTCCCTGGGGAAGCTGAGGACATTAGGCTTGTGGTGCCGCCAGATAGGATGCAACCGGTTTGGGGCCAGCAGGTGCCCACAGATTTCCTTAGTTCTATTTGGCGGGAGCCTTAGAGTAACTGTAAAATAGAGCAATACAGCACATAATGCAAATGATTTATCCATAAATAGCATTCACATGTCTAAAGAATCAGTGAACAAAAATGGTATGTAGCAATGGTGACCTTAGTTAATAACTAAAGTTTGAGGTATCCAACAATGATTTTAAAAATCTCTGCACTATCCTAGGTCCCTACTCCCTCACACTGGCAGGCACCCAGCCACCTCTTGAAGGCTGCCATTTGGGGTAGCCAAGAATCCCCTCAGCACTCAGTCCACACACAGCCCTCTCTGGGACCCCAAGGCAAGGACAGCAAGGGTCTTATCACCTCCTTGTTTGGGGAAGAGACAAACAAGTGACCCTTGCCCCTCCCACAACATAGAAACTACTCTTCCCCCCTCCCAAAGAAACAGGGCAAAGGGTAGGTAGGAGTAAGCACTGGGAATGGACATCCTGACCTTAAGCCAGGCCATTTCTGGGGACCACCAACTGTGGAAAAAGTTTTCAGGTAGAGGGCACTTGAATGGCCTGTCCTCTCTTTGGGAGTGTGGCACTGCTGAAAGCTTTCTCTCCCCCAAGAACCTTTCTTTCCTACCCTAGAACCCTGAGGCCAGAGGGTTCTCAGGACTGAGCAAGGTCTGACAAGGGAATTGAAATCCTATTCAACCCCGCTTTCCTGCCTGCACAATGGGACTACCCAACGACAGTCTTACAGGCTTGTCCAGATGGAACAGACTGGCCAAGTCGCCAAATTTTAGGACTCCAGCTTGGGTCCTCTGGCATGGTAGAGCGGGCCTGGAGCACTTCTGAGGTCGGAGAGTTCCCGGGCTCCAGAGCGTGCGCCCTCGATGCAAATTCGCGAGTTAATTACACTTGGCCGGCGCTCAGCGGATAATCCAGGTTGTCTCTGCAGCGTGGCTGTGGGGCGGTGCGAGGCCAAGGCAGAGGCGAAGTCGCCGCCGGTGCAGCCAGGTCAGGGAGGGAAAGAGGAGTTGGGTAAGGTGGTGCCCCTCGGAGACAGAGGCTCCTCGCCTTGGGTCCTGCGCCCCTCGGCGACTTTTCCCGGGCTCTGGGCGCGCCATGTCCTACCTGAGACCACACCCTGAAATCAAACTCACGGCCAGGTGAAGCAGGCGCGGCGCAAACCGGAGCGCCGCCCCTCCTCGCCGTTCCCCGCGCCGAGGTCCCTCCCGCGGAGGGCGGGTCCGGCTCCCACGTCTCCTCCGAGCGTTCCCGAGCTTCCCGCTCGGCAGGTGGGTGCCCCGGCCGCCCTGGAAACCCGGCGAACCCTCTCTGGGCCAGGGCTGCGACGAGGGGACAGGCCTCCCGCGTGCGCGGTCCCTCGCACCTGGGCCTAGAGCGCGGGCACCGAGATCGCGGCGCCCACGGGGCACCCGCAGGGGCTGAGGGGCACCGCATTCGGTCCAGCGAGCAGAGTCCTGGTGGCTGTGCTCGGTCGGGAGTAGCGAGGAGAGGGGGCGTTCCCGGAAGCGGAGCTGTGTCCAATGTCCCCTCCTTCCCGTGCGCCCCGCGGGGTGGCTGCTGCGCCTCTTGCACCTGAGTCGGGTAGCTCTGTCGGAGGCCGGCGCCGGGCGGTTCCCAACGCGCTGGCCTCCAGCCAGGAGCAAAATCCGCCGGGACACTTGCTACATTTGTCACAATGTTTTCCTGGTATGTTTCCTCCAGGCCTGCGGAGGACTGGCCCAGGAAGGTCCTTGGTCTTCCCTGTCCTCACCGCCTAAGAGAGTCGCCCACTGAAGGGTGAGGAGGCCGAGGAAGAAGAGGCGGAGGGAGGAAGGCGCGGGGAGGCGGTGAGTGAGGGCTCAACAGCCCCAGCCTTCTCCAGACTTTCTTGAAGGACAGACTGGGAGGGACACAGTGGGCAGGCATGTGGCCCTCCTGGCCTGTCTCCCTAATGGTATTGTAAGGTTATGGCAGTGGTCCCGTCCAGGTGCCACTTCTCCATCTTTAGTGGGTGCCTGTTAAGTCACCTCCACCACCTTTGCACCATGGGGAGCTGCTGGGCCCGCAGGGCTTCAAATGACCCATGTTGGCCTGCCCTCTGATTGTCATCAGGGCTGATGCTTGTCTGAGGCGAGGCCATGTCACTGAGGCAGGGCATGCTGAATCCATGCTTGGGGAAGAGGCTCCCGAGCAGGAAAGGGAGCAGCTGGCCCAGTGACGGTGATGAGCAGAGTGGCAGGCAGCCAGAGGAGGTTCCTCCAGGCGTGGTGGCAGAGGTGCCACTCAGCACATCACTGCTGCCTGCCCACTCCCCTGCCTTCCAGACCTGCTGAAGTCCCCCAGCTCCTCCTACACCAGGACAGAGGCATCTGATCTGCATTGTAGGTTCTGCCAAGAAATCCAAGGTCTAAGACATGGAGAGTTCCCAGGGTGTCGGCTGCATTTTCTGTCCCTGGTGTTTATTCTGGTGTTCATTTTGTTTTTTCAAGCTCCTCAGACTTGTTTTTCAAGGTGGGGGAAGGGAGAAGGATCAAGTCTGACTCTGTGCTCAGTTTTGTGGCCCATGCAGCATATATGGCAATGTTGTGGATTCTCTGATTGTAGTATATGGGACAGTAGCTGAGAATACATCAGGAACCAGAAAGAGGTCCATTCAAATCCTGACTCCTTAGGCAAATTGCTTCACTTCTCTGCAAACTTTCTAATGTCCTCATGTAACATGGGAATGATAATGTCTTCCTCACAGTTGTGGGGAGTAAGTGTAATGATAAATGTGAAGCTGCCCCAGCAGTGGACCACCTCACCCGCCTCCAGCTGTTAGTCTTGGAAAAGACTGATCCTGAGCCTTCCTCTTTTGAATAACTTTGAGAACTCTCTGGCTACGTGGCAGGATACTGTTGGAGAGCGCTAGAACAAGCAATAGGAATGAAGTAAAGGCAGAGGGTTTGCGGAGATCAAGTAGTGCCAAGTGCTAATTTGGGCTCTCTGAACCTTGTCACCTGGGGAAGGGGCGATGTTGGGAAAGGGATCGGGCTTAGTCAGCAGAAACAAGAGCGCCCCCTGTACTGTTACCACAGGTGCTGCCTAGGGCAGAGGGAGCCTTTGGCTTGAAGCTTCCAGTTCTGTCTCAGCTCTACGTAGCTGTGTGTCCCAGGTCAGGACACTTGACTTTCTGTGCATACTAAGCATGGTGAGTGAGCTGAGACCTTGGAGTTCAAGTGATCTGGCTTTGAATCCCAGTTCCACACTTACTATCTTGGATAATTAATTGTTTCTGAGCCTCTGTATAATGGAACTCATACTATCTACCATTAACCGTTAGATACACCAGTAAAAAGCACCCATGCTTTTTACATGTGAGAGGCACTTTATATGTCTGTATTTCCTTTCTGCCTCCTCCTTCCTCCCCAGCCACCTGCTGTTTTTAAAATGGGCCCAGTAAAGCACGGTCAGCCCATCTCTCAGTAGTATCATGAGCACTGAGGAGGTAAACAGAGTGGAGACTGGAAAGGTGAGGACTATAAAAGGCAGTCTTGTGTTTAGGGACTCCAGAGGTTCCTTCAAGGCTGGGCATTGAGGACTCCATGATGGGGACTCTGGTCTTCTGTGTGCAGAGGCTTTCGAAAATCTGGGGTAGTGAGAAGGTCCCTGGCCTGCAGCCATGCCAGAAAGGCTATTCTTTAGATCTTACCTTGGAAATAACCCTATGCCCAGATAAGCTTCAGGCACTTAGAGAGGGATGAGCAGAAGTTGGGGTTCTAGGTGCAGTTTACACAGGTCAGAGGGCTGGTCTGGCTTGAGCTGCTACTGGGCCACAGCACGGCACAGCTGGACCTGGGCCTGAGAGGAGGGCCTGAGTCAATATTGACCTTCCACGGCCTGCCAGCCTGTCTCTTTGCCCTCTCATTCAGCTGGAGTGTTGACATAAGCAACTGAATGAGTGTTATCTTTGAATTCTTTTAAACAGCAGCCCATTATCTCTCCTCTGGGGATTCACTTGGGCCTGTGGTGTAGGAACAGTGACCACTGCAAGGAGCCCAGACATTGTGGCTAGTTACATGTGCAGTGCCCCTGCCCTGGCTCATGCCACATCTCTCTGGGTCTCTTAAGTAGGACAGCAGAACCCTGGGATTCTGCTCAGTTTCCTATACTCTCCAAACTTCAATACAGTGGCCCTGGGCAGGTCTTACAAAGCTGGCAGGCAATGGGGATGAGGACCATGGCCTTGGGTGTAGAACCCTCCTTCCCTGCAGGTGACAACTGAGCAAAAAAAGCAGATATGAAACTCCTTTCCCCCAGTGTATTTTTAGGGTGCTACCTGTCTCGCCTCTGATGTCACATGAAGAGGAACAGGAGACAGAGTTCAGCTTCACACAAAGGATAAGCAGTGGGGGACAGTGTGGGGCAGAGGGAGAGAAGGCAGGAGTCTTGGGGCCAGCTGTGGTGGCTTATCAATAACTCAACACTTTGGGAGACTGTTAGGGGACGACTGCTTGAACCCAGGAGTTCAAGGTTACAGTGAACCGTGATCACACCACTGCACTCCAGTCTGGGTAACAGAGCAAGAGAGAAAGAAGGCAATGCCCTTGGGAGAGGGAGAAGCCCCCACACTGATATATGCAAGCAGAGTGCAAGCAGCCTCCTGTCAGGAATGCCTCAGAGGGACTAAAACTAGGGTGGAGGCAGAGGCAAGGTCAGATGCCATTAGGAGTACATGACCATCTCTTCTGGCAGGGTGGAAAGTTGGCTATAGCTATATCTATACATCCAGCTCTATACTGAGCCCACCCCACATGCAGCCGCCTCTTCTCTCCCTTGGCCTAGAAACAGCAGGGAATCCCACCAGCCTCATTCCTAACAGATGATTTTCCCACATCCCAGAACTTATACAACATTTGGAAGAAGCCAACGAAACTGCACAAGAGCAAGGATTTTGTCTGGTTTACTGTGCTCCTCAGAGCCTGGTGCATGATAGCTATCTTTTGAATAAAGGAATGAATGATACAATTTTATATTTAAACTTCAGAAAGTAAAGTTTGAGAAAAGTCATCCCGGCCAGTGAGATTATTCCAATGAAAGATTGTTATCTACACACAGTAACTGGCACCAGGGGGCCAGGAGAGACCCTTTGCTCTGTGTAGAATGTGTGGGGATGACCATTGCCAAAGGGAACACAGGTCAAGCATCTCTGCAGATCTCGGGGTGCCAGGGTCCTCTGTAGGCCCCTCTCAGACTGGATGCCAGTGGTAGTTTTCTAAGTGCTGTAGAACTCAGGGGGCTTACTTCTATCTTGGGACTGTGATTTAAGGACAAGCCCTTCTCCAAAGTGTCTGTGATAGGCCTGAGAGTGACACAGGGTGGCTGGGGGGAGCTGATGGCCAACTGTAGCCAAGTTCACATCAGGTCTGGGTCAGATTCAGGTCTGCCCTTTCTTTGTTGCTTAACTTGGGCAAATTACTTCATCTCTCTGAGTGTTGGGTTCCTCATCTGCATAGTGAAGACAGTGATAGTGCTACCGCACAGGCTGTGGTGAGAGATCATGGGTGACATGCTTAGCTCAGGGCCCTGTACTTACACTACGCTCTCCCTATCATTACCAGGGATTAGTAGAGGTATTATTTAAAACACCTAAAATTCCTTAAGCAAAACAAGTTGCCGTTCCTTCCCCTCACTGTGCCTGGAGAAACTGGCAGAGGTGAATGAGTCCATTCCCTTGTCACCAAGGGAAATGCTCAGGCCTAGAGAAGGAGAGCAGGCCAAGGTCACAGCCAGGACTTAAGAACACCAAGCCCTAAGGTCCACACTGAGCCAGCGTGAAGCCTTGTGGCCCTGGATGTGAGCTCTGAGAGGTAGGCCTGAGACTGCCTTTGAGGACGACTGGAGGTACCTCCCCCACTCGGCTCTCTGGCACCTGAGAGATGGAACCAGGAGCCTGCCAGACCTGTGCCAGAGGACTTTCCTTCTTAAACTGGTTCAGGCTGGACCCTTCCCTCCCAGCACTGGGCACCCTCCTGATCCAGTCCTGGGTCAGCCATCCCAAAGGGAAAGTTGGCAGACCTTCAGAGGAGGTGCGCTCACAGCATTCCACCCGCTCAGCAGCCTATTTCCAGCCCAGAGAAGAACCCTCAGGGCAGTCTCCCTCCCCATCCCTCCTGTGTGTTGTGGCAGGTGTCAGCCAGGAAGGGCTGGGGGCTCCTGCCCATGTCCACCTCGGGGTCTTAGCTCATTTCTTTCAGTCTAGGCAGAAGGAAAGGCAGGCACCGGCTCTCTGGGGAGAAATCATCTTCCCTGCCTCCTCTCAGGTGTGTCTTTTTTGAGGCAAGGTCCTCTGCTAGATGAATCGGAGTGTGGCTGCAGAGCTGGAGATGCTAGGGGTGGACTATTGATTTAACGTAAGACCCCATGGCTGTTGCAGCAACACCCTCCCTCATCCCTGGCGCCCTTGGAAGCTGGGGTGAAGAAATGAAAGCCCTAGAAATGGCAAAGGGAGGGCCCCTGGCTAGGCAGGTGGGTGTGACCTGAGCAATGCTGGGGACATTTGTGTCATGGGCGATTCACTTCCAGTGACTCAGTGACTGGGGAACAGTCTCCATCATCACTCTCCTCCCTTTTTTTTGAGACAGAGCCTCAAGCTGTCACCCTGGATAGAGCGCTGTGGCATCACAGCTCACAGCAACCTCCAATTCCTGGGCTCAAGCGAGTCTCTTGCCTCCACCTCCCAAGTAGCTGGACTACAGGCGCCCACCACAACGCCTGGCCATTTTTTGGTTGC